>JACEFZ010024342.1:630000-760000 GCA_014155875.1 Cepaea nemoralis | reverse complement strand
TGATGATGATGATGATGATGATGATGATGATGATGATGATGATGATGATGATGATGATGATGATGATAAACCCATTCATGTATTTCAGACATCTCTCCTTCACCATCATCATGACAAACAGGCGATATGCTGTCAATGACAACAAAATATTAACTTTCTGTTTTGTCACCATAACCTGACCAATGTGAACCTACCTGGCAATCACCAATGGCATTGCCGCGGAACGTTTCGCTGCAGTCATCTTCAACGTCAAAGTGGCCAGTATTTTTCTACCACTCCACGTCAAATTTGCGCAATCTTATTGTTTTGTATAATTGCGATATAGCTAGCTATACCTGAGTAAGGGAAACTGGCAAAAGATCAAGGGTCTTTCTAGAAGGCTGTGGCGAAAGCGACGTTGAACAAATCACCAGGTACTTGAACATGAACATTCATACCTGTTGTACGTTAACACCTTTTGGCTGTTCATTTTGAAAAACAACTTCACTGCAGTTAGTCGCATGTCCTTGTACATGACGTTGCAATCAACCCTAGCATTTATTGACTCTTTGTGATTTAACTGAAGGATAATATATCCCCAAATTTGACCTTCCATTCGGACAGAAAGACGATATATCGCTATACTACTTGCATCCTGTTATTTGTCTTGTTTCGTTTATTTCCCTCTCTCTATTTCAATGCTCAGTGCACGGAAATTTATATTATAATATTTGTTCATTTCATTGTGTACCATGTTTGGTCCACACTTACTTTTTGCTAGGCACTGAATCAGTTAAGAGGCAAATTGTTTGTTCAGTAGTTTGTCATTGCTTTCTAAACGTCCGGCGCTCATACCAACGAAAACAAAGTCAAACGATCTACCTCCAAACTAACTGCCAACAATCGACCAGGTATATCCTGGAATTTTACAATGCATTCATTAACCCCATAATTACAGACACATGAAACATACCCTGAAATAAATAGACTTGTGTGTACCCTGAAATAAATAGACTTGTGTGTTGTCAGAGTCTAATGTATTGCCAGCAGAGGTGCAGGGACATCGTTACGCCCGCCAGGCGAATAGTTCCTAGCGGGGATGCTGTAACATCGTTACGCCCGCCAGGCGAGTATTAGTTACCTGCCTGCGAGGTTGCCGGCTGACGAGACAGCCAGCGGTCAGGCAAGGACAAAGCAGGACGCACGCAGGCCTCGTGAAGCCACTTCAGGTGGACAGGCGCGTTGCGAGAAATAGCCAGACAGCTCTGGGACTCGGACTCGACTGGACGTATGATGGGAGAAAGGCTTGTGTAGTTCTGTGGCCCGAAAGTCGAGTGCTTGTACCTCTTGTGAGACTGAGTGTAAGCTGTGGGTTGCTTGTAAGTGTATTGTTATAACTTATGTATTGTGATGATCATCTCTAGATCGTGATGTTATACTCCAGTACACTTGAGTATATTTTTCTTTTCATATACTTTCGGATGCAAATTTAGGCACATATTGCAAATAGAACACAATTGTAAATTGTTCACTTTACTAACAACTTGTAGAAAATTGTGTGTCTGATATTTCATTTGCATTTTCCATCATGTCTTCATTAAATGATTTCATCGATATGGGGTTAAAATTAAAGTTAACAGGTGATGAGTTAACGAAGTGGAGTGAGAAGAAATACTCTGAATACCACGAGCGCGAAGAAAGAGCAGCTGAAAGAGCTGCCAAGCAAGCAGAAGCAGAACTTTCTGCAACAACAAGGCAAGCAGAGATTGAAAGAGAAACAGAATTAAAGAAGGCAGAAATAGCAGCTCAGAGTAAGAGAGAAGAACTGGAGGTACAGCTAAAGATTAAACAACTTGATACTGAGACTGCCATTAACAAAGAGTCTAAGAAATCTGAGAGACTGGAGAAAGAAAACCAGTACAAGAAATACTAAGGTATCGTACGAAATTACACCTCGGGTGACTGCATTGCAGCCTTTACCCAAAATTTTGAGACTTTAATGGACCATTACCAGGTTCCACTGTCTGAATGGAATATTATTTATATGAGGAGTTTATCAGGGGAGCCTCTTAAAGTCATTGAGACTATCCCCAAAGACCTCAGAAAAGATTACCATTATCTAAAATCAAAGATTATGGCACATTTTATGTTAGATGAGGCAGGTTACAGAGAACAATTCAGCAAGTTGAGCCCAAAATCGACTCAAACGTTCTCTGACTACCTCTGCTTAGTCCGAGATATATTCACCAAATGGACTTCAGCAGCTAAAATTGATAAGAACTATCAAAAGATAGAAGATCTTATCATCAGAGATAAAGTCATTTCATCTATTCCATCAGCATTTTCAAAATTTTTGCAAGAGAATGAATGCACAAGTGTGGATGAGATTGAGAGACGTGGTTCGGCTTATTACACAGCCAACAAACATTGTTTTGCCAGTGAAGCTACTGAAACCAATTTTGTAGCATCGGCTAACTATGACAAACCCTATAGTAGGCAAAAACCTTATAAGCCTACATCTGAGAAGTACAACCATTGTAAATATTGTAGAATTTCACATCATCAAGGTGAGATGTGCGACAAGAACCCCGCATATCCTACATATTTACAGAACATCGTAAACAGACAAGATAAGGAGCGTAAATCCTTTAGAAATTTGCGTAAATGATTTCTCTGTAAGGCGTATGGACATTATCGCCATGATTGTAAAGGCAGGCAAATGACCAATAAAGCCAATGCCGCCTTATTTGATAGTTCATCATCAGATGAAGAAGAATCAGAGAAACACCCCGTGAACTCAGCACAGGCTTTTGATATGTTTAAAGCAAATAAATGTACTGTTTGTAATACTTTCTATGAAGATGGTATTTTAACGTGCGGACACCCCATCCCTATTGCCAATGAAGAAGCTAATTTGGTAGTAGATTCCAAAGGCAGAATAAACATCCATCAAGGATATGTGAATGGCAAGCCTGCTACAGTCCTTCGGGACACGGGAAGTTCACTGATTGGACTGAAGAGAACGTTCATAATGCCTACAGACTATACAGGCAGGCACGTAACATGCAGAACATTCTCTGGCAATATTGAAAAGTACCCACTAGCATGGGCATATATTCAAACACCTTTCCTCACTGGGAAAGTAAAATGCGCAGCATTAACAAACCCGGTGTGTGATATTATAATTGGAAATTTACCAGAGGTGAATGATATGCCTCATGACATAACATCTCTTTGCATTAATGAGATCATCACAACATCACCATCAAATGTCATCATTGATAATGTTGTACCATCTCATGAATGTATAGTAGCTAATGTAGCACTAAGATCTCATGACATCATTGATAACACTATTTCATCACCATCTGATATCATTGAATGTGTGAACGCAGTAACTAGATCTACTGCTAGAATGCAAGATGAAATTAATCAAACTGAGGCTATAGAAATGCTTAGCCCAGTATTACTACCTTCTAAAACCATGAAGGAGACTTTTGTAACAGCCCAAAAGGCTGATCCTTCATTGTCAAAGTATTTTAATCTGATCGGCCAAAAGCCAAAGTTAACCAAAAATGTAAGATGGCATTTTGCTTTGAAAAATTGTATCCTCACCAGGTATTATACCAGAGGTGACACCACAACAGAGCAAACTGTTTTGCCAATTGAGTATCGTAAGCAAGCCTTACATCTTGCCCATGATATACCTCTGCAGGGCATATGGCATACGCTAAGACCAGATCGAGATTATTATTACAGTTTTATTGGCCCAAATTCTGCAATGACATTAAGCAATATTGCAGGAGTTGTGACATCTGCCAAAAACTTGTAAAGAAAGGTAAAAACCCACAGGCAAAGTTACAAGTTACTGACTTGGCCAGTCGACCTTTTGAGAAAATATCTGCCGACATAGTGGGCCCTCTTAATCAGATTACAACCAGAGGGAATAAATATATATTAACTGTTATTGATCAATGTAGCCGCTGGCCTGAAGCGATTCCGCTAAAGAACATAACTGCCAATGACATAATGGAAGTTTTCTTCCATATATTTTCACGGATAGGATTTCCAGACACTATCCAATCAGATAGGGGAACTCAGTTTATCGCCGCATCTACTCAAGCTTTCACCAACATGCTAGGAGTGAAGCAATGTTTCAATTCCCCGTACCATCCTCACTCTAGTGGAATTATAGAAACATTTAACGGTGATTTAAAGCACATGCTTGCTAAAGTCACGCAAGAGCACCCCAATAACTGGGACGTATATCTACCTGATATTCTCTTTGCTTATCGCGAGGTGCCACATGCTAGTACAGGTTTCTCTCCTTTTGAACTTATCTATGGTGCCAAACCACGTGGCCCATTAAGCATCTATCACCAAATGTTAACTGAATCCACTCCTTTACTGAAACCCATATCATCATACGTATACGTTACATCATTGCGTGAAAGAATCATCAAATCTTGTATAATTGCAAGGATGCACTAAAATTATCTGGTGCTACATATAGACAATATGCTGACAAAGGTAACAGGACAATAACGTTGACACCTGGACAGGACGTTCTTCTTCTTCTACCTAGTGACAGACACTTATTGACTGATTCTTGGCAAGGACCATTTAAAGTGACGAGACATATTTCACCTGTAGACTACGAGATCCAAATAAAAGACAAACACAAAATATTCCACGTCAATATGCTAAGACCGTATTACAACAGAGACAACGAACAAGACGATACAACAGCATGTACAGTGATAATAGACCACGAAGATGACGAGGCTAGTGACGAAATTCCAACACCTGCATTAGACACGACGAACTGCTTGAAGGAAATTAAAATCAATCCAAAGTTAAATCAAGCAGAAACAGACAGTTGCAAACAGCTCATACAATAGTACAACATCACATCACACTCACGTCAAATACACCCATAAAATGCGGACCATACACCATTCCATTGCATTACAAAGAACACTTACATCAAGAGATCATCAACTTAGAGAAAAACAACATCATCAGACGATCCCAATCAATTTCTCATCTCCAATGGTCATAGTACGCAAAAAGGACAACACAATAAGACTCTGTGTCGACTATAGGAAACTAAATAAGATAACTCTTTTAGATTTAGAGCCAATGGCAAACTCTGAAGATCTATTGACAGAACTGACAGACGATAGGTTCTTTACGAAGGTAGACATGACTAAAGGTTACTGGCAAATAGCAGTAGACGAACAGAGCAGACATCTGACAGCTTTTGCCACACCTTGGGGACTGTACGAATGGTGCAAACTTCCATTTGGGCTTGTCAATGCCCCAGCAACATTCGTACGTATGACACGAATTCTACTAGTAGACATACCGAATATTATTTGTTATATAGACGACATTTGTGTTCACACAAAGACGATGACAGACCACATAAAGACATTAGAACAGACATTTGAACGCATTAGACAGCACGGACTGACTGTGAAGCCTGCAAAAGTAGACATAGCCTATCAGGAAATATCCTTCTTGGGGTACAAAATATCTAATGGCTTTGTCACGACAGACGATAACATTGTGTCCAAGATACTAAAACTCTTACTTCCGACTACGAAAAAACAAGTCAGAAGTTTGTTGGGACTTATAAATTATTATAGGCAGTTCATACCAGATTTTGCTGAAATGACCGAAGTATTACTAACTTACTAACAAAGATAAACCCGAGAAAATTGTAAGCAATGAATGCCTAAAATTTGCATTCCAGAAAGTATATCTTATTTTTCTGATAATAGCTTAATAATCCCATTCTAAAATTGCCCAATTTACAAATCGATTTCAGATTACGCACAGATGCGAGCTCCGTGGCGATTGAGGCAGTCTTGTTACAAGAGCACAATAACATCCTATATCCTGTGTACTTTGTCTCCCGAAAATTAAAACCGAGAGAACGGCTTTGGTCAACACCTCAATTGGAATCCCTAGCTCTAGTGGTGGGTATAACTAAATTGTCCAGATTCCTCCTGGGACGTCATTTTATTGTGGAGTCTGACAGTAGTCCATGAGATTTATCAATGAAGGTGTACCTTCCACCAAAGATAGCTCGCTGATCTCTTAAGCTTCAAGATTACAGCTTTGAAGTTCGACACATCGCGGGCAGCACCACACAATTGCCGATCTTTTGTCCGTTGTCCGACCGACCCAGTAAGCACCAATGTCTGAGTGCAGTGTGTAAAATACACTCAGACCAACACAGCCATGCATCAGTGAAGTTTTTTCACAAAAGCTGTGTATGTCTATATAATGTGATAGGTTATTCCCAATATATATAAGTTTCTATTTTATATTATGTAGTGATTGTCGTGAATAATTGTGTAGTGTGTGGTAGAAAGAGAACTTTATAATTGTATATTACGAAACAAGAACAGTACCACTTTCGCTCTAAACTTACCGCAAGGAACTGTCAAATTTATCCGTGGTAGCTGCATTTGGACTTATCCAGTGATATTTTAAACTCCGTTGTGTGAAACTGTGACCTGAACATTGACATCTACACCACTCTCAGTCAAGCGAATCCAGAAGTTTTCCAGTTGAAACAACACAACACATGAACGATCAGACATTGCACATTCCGTTTTACTACAGCAGACCGGAACAGTGTGTTTACAGATTTCAACATCAGCTGTCGTGTGTACTTCCGGATGATTTAGAAATTTAGTTCAAAATTAGCAGACGACCAAATAAAAGCTTAAAAGTTATAACACTTCTAAACTATTGACGATTCAATAATTTCGAATACACGAATTGTGTATTAATATTTTTCATTAAATGTAATCTTAGAATCATATCTTGATTAATTTATTCATACTACCGACATGTTTTCGCCAGTATGGAGAAACATCAAGCTATGACGCTGAGAAATAGAAGAATTATTGTAAGATATTATTTTTCTTAATTTTTGAAGTTATGTCCCTTTCATTTAATTGTTATTACATTATTACACCAAGGGCGTTAATTGAAATGTATACGATGATGTGTTGTATATAAATAGCCATGTTGTTGCCAGATTGTTAACACGCCAAGAAGCCATCTACTGGGCATGGTAGAGTGTTACCCACATTGCAGACCGACACAAGAACTCCTGGCTAAATGAGGTCAGAGTTTGAGCGTTGAATGCGACTTATATAAAGCCGTATTACGGTCTTGCCAGATGTTTTTTGTCTCAAAGAGCATATTATTACTTTTTTTTTGAAAGGCTGAGAGGTAGTTGCTTGGGAAGCTGTTACTACCGATCTGACTGGGTCAATAATGCAATTAAGGTAATCAGCCATCGAGAGGATGAAGCTTGACGAGTGTTAAAGGTTGAACACCACATGTCTTTAGATACAATGTACATTTCTTATGTGTTTCTACACCAAGATGTGTGTGTTTATGTATTTCTACACCAATGTATATAACAGAAGGGTTGACTCTGACAGGTTAAAAATATTAACCCAGTATTGTATATAGAGTGTACATGAAAGATAACATCTTTCATGAAGAAGCCCCGGGGGAGCATGTCAAAGTCTAATGTATTGCCAGCAGAGGTGCAGGGACATCGTTACGCCCGCCAGGCGAATAGTTCCTAGCGGGGATGCTGTAACATCGTTACGCCCGCCAGGCGAGTATTAGTTACCTGCCTGCGAGGTTGCCGGCTGACGAGACAGCCAGCGGTCAGGCAAGGACAAAGCAGGACGCACGCAGGCCTCGTGAAGCCACTTCAGGTGGACAGGCGCGTTGCGAGAAATAGCCAGACAGCTCTGGGACTCGGACTCGACTGGACGTATGATGGGAGAAAGGCTTGTGTAGTTCTGTGGCCCGAAAGTCGAGTGCTTGTACCTCTTGTGAGACTGAGTGTAAGCTGTGGGTTGCTTGTAAGTGTATTGTGATAACTTATGTATTGTGATGATCATCTCTAGATCGTGATCTGTAAATAAATCCATCGAAACTTCGTGTCGTTGAGTCTCAAGTCAAATCACGTTGTATTTGTACTGTCTCACATGTGTTAGGTTAACGAGCCAGGTTTAAGACCCTGACAGTGTGTACCCTGAAATAAATAGTCTTGTGTGTACCCTGAAATAAATAGACTTGTGTGTACCCTGAAATAAATAGACTTGTGTGTACCCTGAAATAAATAGACTTGTGTGTACCCTGAAATAAATTGGCTTGTGTGTACCCTTAAATAAATTGACTTTTGTGTACTCTGAAATAAATGGACTCGTGTGTACCCTGAAATAGACTTATGTGTACCCTGAAAGAGACTTGTGTGTACTCTGAAATAAACATACTTGCGTCTGACAAATAGATATGCAGTCAACAAAACTACTAAGAACAACAATGTATTTGACCCGTGCAACATTGCTGCCGTGTTGGCACGCGGAGATATAGAGGGGTTAAATCTGTCACACTTTCTAGTATACACACGAACATTGGTGGAGCTGTTAGACATGTGGACATAAGAGTAGCATAAAGAGCTAATTTATGATGTACATAGAGATCACAAAAGCAGAAAATGCTGGTGTTCACTGAGAGGTCTGGTAAAGGATACACAACTAACATAACATCATGATATCAATAATGTTAGTTAGTTAGTTAGTTAGTCGACAGATCAACCTCATTGCACATCGAACCATTCAGTCCATAAGTGCTTGGATCCCCTCCTCAGCAAATCCCGCAGCGTGTAGCGGCTAACGACGCCAGTTATGTGTTGGTTTCTCAATCTTCTTTGGCTACCTGCATAGTGTTCTTGTTTGGCCACCCCTCTTTTAATTTGCTGTTCTCGCAGTCTGGCCATGGTTGTAGATTCACAGTCATCACTTGGTTCATCGCAAAAGTCTTACTTCTCGTAGAGCATTCAGAATGTCAGCCTGGTCCATGGCGCGTCCGCCCTCCACAGTAGCCTCACCTGCGAGCTTGTCAGCCCGCTCATTTCCTTGTACTCCCGCATGCCCTGGCACGAAGATGAAACTAATCTTTGCCAGCCGAGACCGCTCCAGAGGCAGCAACCATTCTCTTCGGATCGACCCCTCCTCTATCCTCTTGATCATGTTCATTGAGTCGCTAAGGAAACATGCCCTAGTGAATGTCTGTGTCTCGAGCCATGTTATTGCTTTACTTACTGCCATGACTTCCATAGGTCAGGCTACTTGTGGTTTCAGTGAAAGCACCAGAGTCCTCCTTCACAATTCTCCCTCCGGCCCGAGCTGTAAAGGCCCATGAGCTTCTCACATGTCGAACGACCGACCCATCTGTGTAGATGACCGCATCACCGTCTAGCGAATTCTCGAAAATCAACGCCTGTACTTCATCCATCACAGCAGCCAGATTTTCTTGTCTGTATTTTCTATCTAGTTGGATGCAAACTGAAAAGGATGTGCAGAAATCTGTTGGTACTTGCACCCACTCCTCGCCAGGTTCTAAGTCCTCAAGTGAACACACCTGTTGAAAAATGTCTTCGGCTTGACCCATCCACGACCGTCCTCTTTTTAACCTGTTGCCCTTTACATTCCTAATTTCACTATGCAGTGGATGCTGTGTATTTGAGTTAACTCTGAGGTAGGCGCGTGCCCTGCAAACTTGTATTCTCTCTTCAATGGTTGGAAAATCAAGAAGGTAGCGCATCGCCCTGCATGCTGTATCTCTTGTACATCCAAGAATAATGCGCATAGCTTCATTCTGTATCCTTTCCATCCGTTCTATCTGCTTATGGCTGAGAGTCAGGATTGCCATTGCATACTAAAAAACAGACATGACCAGCCCCTCGTACATAAGACATAGATAGCGCTGCTCACAGTTTGCTGCCGCCATCACCCGCATCGCAGCCAAACCCCGCTTGGCCTTTGTTATCACCTGGTCTATTTATAAGAAAGGCTTCAATCAAACCGTATCCCCGGGTAATTCATTGCCTGCGTTCTTTCCACCGTCTCTGAACACAGCTTTACAGTTGGTATTGCAGTGTTGACAATATGATTATTCGACGAGAACCAAGTCACTGTTACCTTTGTTGGGTTGACTATTGCCCCAGCTTCATCACACCAAGTACGTATGCGATAGAATTCGGTTTTCAGTTCCACAACAACCTGCTCTCTCTCCTTACCCTGACGATACACTAACACATCATCGGCATATGACAATGTCCTGCCAGGTCCAGTGATCTGCTCACTGGTGATTCTCACTGTGTAGGCGTTGAACAGTACCTGAGATAACGGTGATTCCTGTGGTAAGCCAGGATATATTGTTGTTGGTTCCGAAGTCCAACTGCCACATCTAAACACTACTTTCCGTTGGAAGAGGGCTGCAGCGATCCATCTAAGGAGGAATGGACTTATTTTGAGTTCAAAAAGCTGAAGCATTAAAACATCCAATGGCACTCTGTTGTACGCGTCCTCAAGATCAATCGCTGCAGCAAAGGTTTCAATGCCTGAGTGGAAACCTTCATAGACATCATGGACAAAAACTGCTGCATTGGTCTAGGTTTCTCTTTTTGGACGGTACCCACCCAGGGTAGGTGGGAACACACATTGCCTCTCTAGCTGGTTTGATATTTTCCTGGCAACTACCTTCTCCAGCAGCTTACCTATTGTATTCTGCATGGTTATAATTCGATCGAACGTTGGGCGGCGCTTACCAAACCCGACACCCCACATTGTGCCAACGGCTTCGGGTGGAAGAGCGCAATTTGGAGGGTACAAGCCTTACCCTGGTGCGAGGAAATGCAAGCTAAAGACAAAATGTCATGGCAGGGCAGACCAGGCCCTAAGCCTTGGTTGGTGGCTGGTCTAGTATCGAAGCTCCGACAGGCGGACAGTTAGAGCATTGCTTTGCTGATCCGGCAACTTCTGCAGATTGTCTTGTTCCAGATGTAGGGGTGTTACCTTTCCTCTGGAGTGAACTAGGCAGGCCGAGAGAGGGATCATGCTGCATGGGCAACACATGATCTCTATATTTTAGCCCAGGCTTTGTACTACGGAGAGGCAATAATTCCATCCCTGGTAAAAGTTATTATGCCTTATTAAAAGCACAAACTATCGTCTGTCAAGACAGCAAGGTGCCAATGTGTGTATAATTCGATATCACTGAATTTTTGTGTGGTCTTTGTCAGGCTTCGGCAAGGGAATCAGATAGCTATGTAACCATTCCTCCTTGATGCTAGAACTCCCTATACTGTTGTTGTACATGTCTGCTAGTTTCTCTAGCTCGTTGTCGGTACACCTATTGATGTCGTCGTATCTTATGCCATCAGGCCCTGGAGCGCTGTTTTTTTTATCGTCGAAGCACAACCTTGATTTCTTTACTGTTACTGTGTCTTCATCCGAAGTGTTCTGGGCCTTGCACCTGTCTGAGGTGACCTCCTTGGCCAGATTTCGGCCTCCCATGTCTGTCTGGTTGCTCTGCTCTAGATAGCGTTCAAAGAGGGCTTTGCCCTTGTCCTCGTCCGTCCTCTGCCAGATGAGATCAGCACCTTGGAAGTCAGAAATGCCCTTATTCTTGACTACCCCACTCATGCTTTTATGCAGTCGCCAGAACAATTTCAGTGACTTGTCTGTGCTTACTCTTTGACCCACCTCTGCCCATTTTTCGCTTTTAACCACCTTGACCAGTTTTTTGAAATAGCTTACTTTTGTGTGCATCTCTCTTTCTAAGTGCAAGCAGGGACTAGGATGACCAGCTCTGTTCTTCTTGGCATTTTGCCATCTCCTTACAGCACTACGTTTATCCACCCAAGTCTTCTCCACCGCGAAATTCCACCAAGGTGGCTGCTCCCAGCTTTTTTTCCTGCCCTGAAGCTTTCTGCGCTTGTCACGTCTTATTTTACTCACCACATCTTGCCCTGTACTGTCATATTGTAAAGTCTTTACCGTTAGCTTGCGCTGCCTGGTTCTGCCTTTCTCCACCAATATGCTGCAAGGGTGGTGGTCGCTAATGTGGTGTCCTAGGACACCCCATCCACACACTGTAGTGAGTGAAGGTGAAACCAGCGCCAGATCAATAGTACTGCCCTCATCGCCTGGACGGCTTGCTGTCCTGGTGACACAGCCACTGTTGATACAAACCAGATCAATGGTTTCAAGTACAGTCTCGAGCACCTCCCCTTGTGTGTTGGAGGCAATGTTTCCCCATGATCTGCCTTTAGCATTGAAATCGCTACAGAAAATAACATTTCTCTCGTGACCTAATATGTCACTTAAGCACTGCCACTTCTGGGAATCCATACTCGCGTTGCGGGCATAAACATAAACCAACACGAATGGTGGACTGGATTGAGCTCTCAACGCCTGTATTTGTATATCGTCACTGTCCCAACCGGATATGTCTAGCTCTGACGCCACCATACTGTCGCGAACGAGAATCGCCATTCCCAGATGTCGTCTGTTGTAGAAACATTTGAAGCCGGCAATTCGGAGTAGCTGATCGCTCAGTCTCGTCTCCTGGAGCGCTACAATGTCATTCCTGTAAACCAGAGCCCCGTTGTTTTACGCTGGCGCAGTTCCAATACAGAATACGGATATTCCTGAGTCCCAGACAATGACACTTGAGTCTAAAACGTCTTAAACCACCACGCTTACCTTGTCGCTTTCTGCCTGCCCGGCACCAACGCCGCCTCGTTAGGTTGAATGCAGACCGCTCGGAGAACATACGTTGTTCCGTCATGTTGAAAAACGAAAATCACAGAAACCACACACGCTGCGAAAAATTCACTCAAGGATTGCTTCGCTCGATGCACGATACTCCGTAGCATGGGCGCAGATCTTGGGTAGAAACTCCTGGTTTTATATCCTGGCACACAAATTACACGCAAGAGATGAATAAATCCATCTCCTTCGCGAAAATGTTAACGATCACAAAACAACCCGACCGTCCGTCGCTATCTTGACACCGGAAAAAAGAGATGTGTACATACTATAAGCAAGGGATCAGGGAGAAATCAAACAAATTAAGGTGCAGAATTAAAAATGAGAGAGACAGAGAGAGAGAGAGAGAGAGAGAGAGAGAGAGAGAGAGAGAGAGAGAGAGAGAGAGAGAGAGAGAGAGAGAGAGAGAGAGAGAGAGAGAGAGAGAGAGAGAGAGAGAGATGGTGTGTGGGTGCGTGTGTCTGTACATATATATGTGTGTGTGTTTGTGGGGGGGGGGGGGGGGGTGCGCACGAACCGGTCTACAATTGATATGATATTCTCATTGCGACAAATGCAAGAAAAATGCCGTGAAAAGAATCAACCACTGTTTATTGCCTTCATCGACCTCACAAAGGCATTTGATTTGGTCAGTCGTGAGGTCTGATCAAGGCACTAAAGAAGATTGGCTGCCCACCAACTCTTCTGTCCATTGTGGAATCGTTCCACACAGGCATGGAGGGTATAATCAAGTTTGATGGTGCAACTTCTGAAGAGTTTGAAATCAAGAGTGGAGTTAAGCAATGTTGTGTACTAGCTCCCACCCTCTTTGGAATATACTTTTCACTTCTACTGAAATATGACTTTGGTGATCATGATGGTGGTATATACATTCACTCACGCTCAGATGGCGGCCTGAACAATGCTCAGAGATTGAAGGCTAAGACCAAAATTAGGAGGGTACTGATCAGAGAGTTGCTTTTTGCAGTTACGACCCACTCTGAGGAAGAATTGCAATGTCTACTATCTGCATTCTCCAATGCTTGTTCTGAATTTGGTTTAACAATTAGCAAAAAGAAGACACAGATTATGTCACAAGGTGCACATGGGGTACCATCAATCTTTATTGACGACGCCAAACTAGAGATAGTAGACCATTTTACATATCTAGGATCAGTGGTAAATATCAAATTATCCTTAGATCAGGAAATCAACATCCGGATTGGTAAGGCAGCAACAACAATGAACAGGTTAAGAAAAAGAGTCTGGGAGAACAGGAAGCTTACTGCCAAAACAAAAGTACTTGTGTATCAAGCTTGTGTCCTTAGTACTCTTCTTTAAGGCAGTGAAACCTGGACAACTTACTCACACCAAGAGAAATGTTTAAACAGCTTTCATATGTGGTGTCTGCGAAGAATTTTTGATATTAAGTGGCAAGACAAAATCACAAATACTGAAGTACTGGAAAGATCATGTGTGACGATTTCTTCCATGCTCAGTCTTCGTAGACTTAGATGGATAGGACATCTTAGGAGGATGGATGATGGTAGAATACCAAAGGACATCTTTTTTGGTGAATTACAGATGAGTAAGAGATCTCAGGGTAGGCCTCTACTACGATACAAAGATGTGTGTAAGCGGGACATGATTGATACAGGCATTGATAATGCACATTGGGAGCAAGTCGCCGCTGAATGTGTTGCATGGAGGGCAAACATCAGAAATGGAATAAAGAAAAAGGAGAAAATTATTGCTGATAAGTCACACAACGGGCGTGTGAGGCGTAAGATTGTGCATGATGGTGGAAATGGCCACGTGTTCACATGCACCCACTGTGAACGGACATTTACAGCGCAAATTGGCCATATCAGTCACATTCCCTACCGCCATAGGTAAACGTTATTATGCCTTTTTAAAGCACGAACTATCGTCTATCAAGACGGCAAGGTGTCAATGTATATATATATATATATATATATATATATATATATCCCATGAGCCTGACGACGTCATGGCATGGTTCAGTTATAGCCTAGGTCACAGAGTATAGGTTACGACTGTGTTCAGAATTGAACACGAGAACGTGGAAAGCAGTGGCTTTCCACACAACGTGAAAACGTTGGAACTCACTTCCCAGGTGATATGAAGTGAGCTCGGGACAAGTTAGTCTGCGTTGACCCATCGTCCTGTGTGGACATGGTGAAAAGTATACACCGTTATGGCTCTACATTGAGCCATGCTTTTAGATCCTAACGTAGTGTAACGTGATGTGACTGTCGAATAAGTGATTGTGTATTTGATAATGTGGCATGTGATTGTGTAAATTATACGTAGAAAACTTATAACAGTCTTTGTGTTCACTCTTGTTCGAGTTAGCTGGAGTTCGAGTGGGTGAGGTGTATGACGTATGATCGAGTAACCATGATATACTCATGTGCTGCGGGATGACCAGGGTGCTGACTGGAGAAGAAGTGAAGAATAAATTATCCCCTGTTGGACACGAGAAGTGTTGCTACACAAGTTTATCGATAGTAGCCCCATGCAGATAGTCCCAGTCAGATCCTTGCAACTTGGGGGTATATCGTCCATATGAAACCTAAGGCCGCAGATAATGATTCTACATACGTAACACGTGCCAACGTAAAGTTTAAGCCACAAAGTATCATTCTACAAATAGAGAATTGGCTAACGGAAAAGTTGATTTCACACATGATGAAACTAGAAACTTAATCATCACCACAACTCCAGCTATCATAATGAATTTGAAATGACAAAACATGTGTAGAATTGTACGTATTACAAAAGGCATGTGAACAATTGAACAGATTCGACAAAATGATGTATTCATCAAGTGTAATAATTAAATAAGTCTTATCAAGTATTGAAAATGTGACTATGTGAAGTATATAAACAGTTAGTATTATGTGATTGAAGATATTGTTGCAAGACTTTAAAGAACAAGAGAAATTTATTTCTTACAAAGGTGTCACTACTTTAGTAACAATAAGTGTGCACAAGTTGAACTGTGAAGTTACTATAATTGTGAATGAAGACAAATCAAGGAGTCAACAGTGAGTATTGATTATTCTAATGAGACAATAGACACATCGTGTGACTGGAAAGTGCCTTTTGAATTAGATATGACAACAAACCACTTGGTGTTGATATAACATGCCTGAGAAAAGGGAATTCCCCGTACGAACTGTTAAAACCAGGTCACCTGTGAGCAAGCATCGATTTTTTTTTTCTTCAACGCAAGCGGTGTGTAAGGAAAGAAGTCACCGACATTGAAGTTCAATTAAGAGTACAGCAAGAGAAAATATGGAACAGACCTACAGGGTTGTGACAGGCTTGCTATGTCAACAAGCGGAGGGCAGAAGTTCGACAGGCCTACTGTGTTAATGAACAGATGTTCAACGTAAACAGTGAAGGGATAGTCATAGCTGGCTACAGTTGTGTAAATTAAAGAAACGACACACAAGTTAACAATTTGAGAAATCAGGATGTGATCAGCCAGGCTGAATTAAACTATAATAAAACAACGTGAACATTTTGTAATAAACACCGGAACTGTGTGAACTTGTAAAGTGCCGGTATTTGACAGAGAACACCGAGTTATATCCGTGGGGCCTTGTGTGTGTGTAGTTCATAGCTGCCGTTAAGTAGGCGCTATTGGATCAACTGAAATTAGGTTAAATATTGTAACTGTGTGATTAGACAGTGCAAGTTAGGAAAATTGTAAACAAACAGCAGGACAGTTTAAGCTAAGAACCGGCAATATAGAAACCACTTGCGTTGTGCAGTTGGTATTTAACATTGGTCGATTAGGCATGTGCAGTTATATATTGTGACATGTTGTTATCGCTTAGTTTGTGTTAGATATGTAATTGTGAATTTGTTTATGGGACAGTAACCTAATGAATGCATATAAAATTACTTGGTAGCAGCATTATATAATAATTGGAGTACGGTCTACGTTAGGAAATAACTATAATTATTGAACAACTTACTGGTTAGTATAATATTAATTAGTACTTATGTGCGGAAACCAATATATTAAGGGAAATTATATGATAAGATTACAATACTAATTAGTGAACTACAAGGTAGAATATTATACGGTTGTTATGTTATTATAATTAATTTTGGTTATAGTGTATTAACAAATTAACACATCAAGTGTGTAAGTATGAACCCTGTCCTGAACTGTTATAATGTTCTGACAGTAGGAGATTAAATCAATCATTATTGGAATTTAAAGGTTACAGTTATGCATGATTTCTGAATTTTGTTATAATTTTAGTAATTATTTTTGTTTTTGTTTCCTAATGATTTATTGCATGCAGAAGTTTGTTTAATTTAAATCATCATCATTTCTTGCATGCAGGTTTGAGGATAATATTATTATTCTTCTGTAAGTATTTTATTATTATTTAAAATAGAATTGGCAATTATTTTTCCAATGGAAAACTAACAGATAGTGAGTCAACACCTGGCGAAGTGAATTTCGCATGAGTGAGTTTGTTTACAGCAGGAGACATGCATTGCCGACAGAGTTCGTGGGTAATCTTTCTGTGCCGGCAAGAGCATTTCTCAAGAATGTGTTTCGCATCGTGTAGAGCAGCCTTACGGCATATGGCATGTGTAATAATTGTTATATGGCGGGGGACTTGCTATGCGGGGTGTTGGGCATATTTGATTGTAGGTTCAACTAACTATTGTTGTGTGTATGGGTAAATGATACATAACAGAGTGTATATCAATTGCTCCTGGTCTCTTTGGTATTGCTAAAACTACAGATTTTAGCATCTCGCTCGGTAAATATCCACAGCTGTAAATATCATTCAGCATTTTGGTTAATATATCTACCCCAAATTCTCCCAATACTTCTAATTCTTCTACTGTGATTTCATCTGGCCCAGCTGTTTTTCCTTTCTTCATATGTTTCATGGCGTCAGCGACTTCTTCTTTTAGAATAGGTGAGCCTTCTAAGGTACTTTCTTCTGTTGATTCTTCCCGTTCTCCATTATATAATTCTCTTATATACCCATTCCACCTCTTCATTATAGCACCTTCCTCCAATAATACTTTTCCTGTTTTCGATTTCAAACACCCTGTATTTATTCTTATTTTTCTTCCTGTGAGCTCACTGATTTATCTGTGCACACTTTTTTTTATCTTTAATGGAATTTAATTCAATTTATTTGCATTGCGCGTTTAACCAACTTTCTTTTGCCTTTACACATTTATCTCTTATTTTCGTGCAGAGTGGCTTGCTTCGCTTCGGAGGTCACGGGTAGCAAGCATCACCTGGATCTTTTCTCCTGGGCATGCCGGTGTGCTGGGGAATGAACAGGCGGACAGATTGGCTGGCTCGGCAGAACTTGGTGGAGTATTGATGCATGACAAGGCAGATGTGGTTGCGGCCTTGTGGGAGCACGTGTACACCTCGGAGGAGCAAATGGATCACCATAGTCTGGTTAGAATGAGGCAGTGAGGAATGACGAGGGGATCTGGCCGACGCTCGACGCTCAGAGGAAAGGCGAGACGGACATATAATCAGATTGCTACTGGAACTATTAGTGTTGGAACTCTTCGCTGGTTGCTGAGGATGGGGACGGAGCGCTTATGGGAATGTCCCGAATGCTGTGATGTCGGTTCCTAGATCAATCAATCAATCAATCTCTTATTTCTTATCATTATGTTCATCCAACAACAACAAAATTTTTGTTCTGGAGATTGTACAGCAGATTTCAATGTTGGTTTTTATGCGGTTAATAATTTACGGGTAAGAGTCTAAGTAAATATTTTTAAACGTATTACACCTTCACCCAGACACATCCGCTCTTTTTTTCTTTTTTTTTTAAATTCTCGTTGTACACGTTATGGCTTATGGCGCAGTTAAATGTGAGTGTTTAGAGGTGTAGTCAATGTGGGTTCTTTCATTAAACGTGATTATATAAATAAATCTTACCATTAAAATAATAGTAATAGCTAATACTTGAATGCGTGATTATTGTTCAATGGGATTAAATTAAGAACTGTAAAAAATCCGAAATAAATATCATAATGGGTGATTTCAACGCAAAAATAGGAAAGCAAAGCGATTGATGCAGTGTAGGCAACCATGGTTTGGGAGAGAGAAATGAAAGAGGTTACAGACTTGTAGAATGGGCAAAAGAACAAGAAATGGTTGTAGGAAACACCTTGTTTAAACAATATCCTAGAAGATTATGGACATGGAGGAGTCGAGACAGCAGGATTAAAAACCAGATAGATTACATCCTGATAAGCAAAAGGTTTCGAAATGCATTAACAGTTGTAAAAACAGTTCCCAATGCAGACTGTTACAGTGATCACAGATTAATTACTGGCACATTGAGGGTAAAGTTAAAGAAAGTCAAGTATACAGCAGGAAACCCTAAATATGACTTGTTGTAGGGTGGTAAATATAATAAATTAGAATAAGGACAGGTTTCGCTAGGGGTATTCAGTATGAATGGGGTCTAAAACCCAAACACGCCCTCTATAGGAATTAATATATTGGCTCGTAACCCCCAAGTATTGAACAAGGCAGAAAAGGGTGCAAGTTCAACACTAACATAGAAGAAATGTTTCCCATAGAAGGCTGGGAGATCCGGGAAGTTCTACCACAGACACCCGAGTACTAATCACTCTACCCAGAGGGTGTGTCTATGTGTAAGTGCCCCGCCCCACATTTAATCTCCCACATATATAAACAATGACAAGTATCCACTGTCATGCACATCCACAGTATTATACAACAGAGGGACAACAACCAATGTTAGACGCAACAACTGGATTACATGACAGAGGAAAACAGCCACTGTTAGACAAAACAGTACAATGACTCACTGTATCACATAACAGTAACCATAACTCACTGTATCACATAACAGTAACAATAACTGGACTATAAACATCAATTTTGGAACAACAGGTTAACAATGAAGTAATTGCAAGGCTTTGTTAAACCAAACAAACAAACAATTGTATTGTGGAAACATTTGGGTTCTGGAAAACCCTGTTGGCTTCAATATGGTGACATGGACATGAAAAATTATCATATTTCAGGCAATGCACACAAAGTATACAACCAAAACAGAAGTCCCAAAGAATATTTCCCCAAAAAAGGTTCACATCAAATACATGTGTCAAACACAAAACAAAGTAAATCCATACAAAGAAATAGATAAAGAAAATCTATCTAATCTGTCTCTAGAACTATCCTATGGGCTGATGATGACTCCCTCTCCTTCAATATCCACTAGAAAAAGTCTGGCCATAATCACACTCTCTATAATCCAGGAAAACAGCTGCTTTGCATATATCCACTATTTAGAAAATTGGGGATTGCACACACCCACACACAGAACTTTCACTTCTGAATCATATATCCATCGCGAAAAACATGTAGGAGTAATCCATATGAATCCCATGTGGATATACTGTAATCTCTCAAGTCACAGTTGCTAAGTCACTGGGCTAGGAGCGTTCCAGGGTGATATAACAGACAGGTATAAATAAGTCTGAAGCATTCTGGCGTGGCGTGACACACAGGAGTCCATGTGATTGATTCGATCAGGATCAGGCACAAACACTTTCAGTATCTCTTTGGATGAGGAGTGACATCACATAATCCATTAGAATTTCCTGACAGAACTAACTTGAATTGGGCATGAATATTCCAGCCCCTTTCTCTGGGTTAAGATGTAGGTTATTCTTTCTTCAGCTGAATATACGACTTGATTGACCGGGAGTAGGTATGGTGCTTGATTGTCCCTGTCTGGGATATGGTGGATGAGAAGATTCAAAGGAAGCTGGGAGTTCACAAAATCAGTTGGTAAATCCATACTGGTAAATGATGGTGAATTCCAGACTTATCCATGAGCCTCTGGAATATGACAGTTGAACGTGAAATCAGGCGGTGACTTTTAGAAGAGGATATACGCTGAAAACCATCTAGGCCAGGCATGCCTCATGTCTTTGCAGACATTGAAAAGATTTCTCTCAAGTCACTTCAGCATATTCAAAATCCATTAAGTATCCAGGCATTGACATTCAGGTTCAGGGTGAGTAGCAGTAACCAGCACTCTCTGTAGAATATTAGGGGCCGGCTGATAACCCAGTTTCCGGCCTCTAAATCCAAACAAGTTGATCATAACTTCAGTGCCAAGCATGGTGACTAGTGCCAATACTCCACCGCCATCTCTAGCGCCTATGTAGAGTGAAGAAGAACAGGGTCGATATAGATTAGTAATACAACCCAAACATTGATAATTGTATCATAATAAAATCTACATTCTTATAACAATGTATCATAATAAAACATACATTCTGATAACAATGGATCATAATAAACCATACATTCTGATACCAATGTATCATAATTAAAATTAGAGGGAACAAAAGGGGAGAAGAAAGAAAGGTGACAATAGTTGCCTAGCACTTGTCGCCTACTGTAGAGTTTTGTCTCACTCCAAATGTGAGTGAGATATCTATTCAATAGGTACATTTTTTCTGGACTGATACTGGAGCTTCCTGAGGGGTTACGCACCACCTAATCCATCCAAACATTTTGATAGTACCGCTGTCACACCATGGAAAAAGTTCATGAGACACTGTCCTCATGTAAACAATTCATAAATCTCCTTTCCATAGTTACAAACAGCATTATGTAAGTACCACTGATAAATGGCCGAAGTTTAGCTACCAGTTCAGTCATCTCCTTTTGCATCATCCTCATCATCATCATTTATGAAAAAGGACTACAAGACAATCCCACCTCTGTATATTTACAACAATGTAAACAACAGATTAACTCCTAGTGCATGAAAAAGTCAAGCGAGAATATATATCTCTCTCTCTATCTAACAACCTATTTAAGTTGTACACAAATGTGAGATAGTAATATTTCTCCATCATATGAGCAGAAATACAAAATATGCACTCAGGAAAAAAACACTTTATAACACAGAGACCAGTTGTGAAAAATAAGCATTTAGGAATAAAGTAAGTTCACAAAATCATCTCAGAAGAATGACTCATAGCAAGATTATATTGTAAGCTTTATGAAGGCTGACTGGACAACATGGCGATGTCCAGGCTGTGTGACGTAAACCAACATTTCAATGAAAGCGATTCTCCTAATTTTCACACACACAACTTCAATCATGATATTAGTTGCCACAAAGCATTTATCCTAATACATAACATGATATGTTGTATATAATATAATGCTCACCTAAAACGCAGAGAATAAGTGGGCTTTAAATTAACCCATTAACAATGGGTCACCGCTAACATTGGAGAAACATGGCGATTGACCAGACCGCTTTGTCTACCAAGCCTTTGTCTAGATTAAGCCTGTGTTTCCGGGGCGCGGCCAATCAATTGTCTTAAAACGAAACGAAATTTCGTTTCGTTAATTCTCCCGTCGGGCTTTTTAATAGCCTCTACTCTTCAGATAGCGTGTCCTAGCAACGTCTGCTGGAAAAGACTGCGAGATGATGACATATATGTCACACTTGTGCAAATTGAAAACTGACAAAGAAATACAAGATAATTTTAACATAGAAGTAAAGAACAAATTTGATTTATTGTCTGATCTAGAGATCCTATTTCAAGATGTAGATGATCAATGGGAAATGCTGAAGAATTCAATCAGTTGTGCAGCAGAAAAAAACTATTCCAAAAGTAAAGAAAGTGGGCCATAAGACATGGATGACTGAAGAAATTTTACAACTAATGGAAACAAGAAGACAGAACAAAAATAATCCTGCCAAATATGAAGAAATTCACAGAAAAGTCAGAACCTTATGTAAGGAGGCTAAAGAAACATGGCTTGAGAAAAATTGCAGAGAAATTGAAAAAACAACACAACAGTAAAAATGCGAAACTAATGCACAAAAGAATTCAGGAGATTACTAATCAAAGAACACGTACATCAGCAGGCTGCCTAAAGACAAAAGATGGAAGAGTCATAATAGAAAAAGATCAGATTTTACATGTATGGTCAGATTACGTGAAAAACCTTTATGACGATAACAGAGACGAACAATATATTGTTCAAAATAACAATGAAGGGCCAGCAATTTTGAAGACGGAGATTCAGAATGCTCTTAATCATATGAAATCTGGCAAGACCCCCGGTCCAGACAGCGTCACAACAGAAATGATTAATGCTTTAGAAGAATATGGAAATAGATAAAGTTACCAGTCTGCTTAATACAATATATGATACTGGAAATATACCTCATGAGTTTATGTAATTCTGTATTTATTGCAATCCCAAAGAAATCAGGAGCCTTGGAATGTGATCAACATCGAACAATTAGTATAATGAGTCACATCACGAAGATTTTGCTAAGAATTATCATGCAAAGAGTTAGGAGGAAAATACAACTTGAAATAGGAGAAGAACAATGTGGGTTTGTAGTAGGCAAGGGTACAGTAAATGCTGTGTATATACTGAGAACCGTAATCGAACGTTCTATAGAAGTAAACAAAGATCTACACCTTTGCTTTATTGACTACACAAAGGCTTTTGATAAAGTGAGACATGTCAACATGATAAGGATGCTTGAAGATCTACAAATTGATGGGAAAGACCTTAGACTTGTAAAAAACATATATTGGAAACAACAAGCTGCCATAAGAGTTGATAATGAAGTAAGCCAATATCAGCCTATTAAGAGAGTTGTGAGACAGGGATGTGTAATGTCTCCAGATCTGTTTTCCCTGTACAGTGAAAATATTTTCAGAAATATTGAAAATATGGAAGGAATCAACATTGGGGGACGATGCATCAATAACATTAGATATGCAGATGATACAGTCTTGATTGCAGACAATGAACAGGATCTGCAAAATTTAGTAGATGCGGTTGTTACACACAGTGAACAACAAGGGTTAGAATTAAATTGTAAAAAGACACAGATTATGGTCGTCACTAGGAAGAACGAAATACCACAGTGTAATATACAAGTAAATGGGAATATTCTTCAACAAGTGAATAGGTACAATTATCTCGGAACAGTAATAACATCTGATGGGAGATGAAGAGATTAGAACAAGGATCGCCATGGCAAAAGTAGCCTTTACCAAGATGAAAAACATACTGACCAATAAAAAGATGTCAATTGAAACGAGAAAAAGAGTGTTGAGATGCTACATAGAACCTGTACTTTTATATGGATGTGAAGCTTGGACAATGAGCAGCCAGGCTGAAAAAACATCTGATGGCTGTAGAAATGTGGTTTCTGAGGAAAATGCAAAGAATACCATGGACAGCCAGAAAGACCAATGAACAAGTCCTTCAAGAAACAAATGAAGATCGTAAACTGATCAGAGACATTAGACGTAGACAGTCACAATTTTTTGGGCATGTTATGAGAAGAAATGATTTGGAGAACTTGGTGACAACTGGTAAGATCGAGGGGAACAGACCAAGGGGAAGACCTAGAAACAAGTATCTGGATGGCTTGGCCTTGTGGCATGGTCGAGACAGAAACACGGAACTGATCCACGACTCTGTTGATCGAGTGAGATGGCAGAACATGACCGCCCACGCTAACCGGCATGGCACATGATGGATGGATGGATGGGATTAAATGTGAAATTTTGAATATTTCAAAGCATCGCTATGAAGTTGTACACATATTTTTGTCAAGAAGCTGATAGCAGGAAACTGTTTCATACTGTTACAAACAGGGGCGTCACTAGGGGGGTGAGGGGTGCGGGCCGCACCGGGTGACACCATCAAGGGGTGACACCAAATTTAAAAAAATTGCAAATTTGACAAAGCAGACATAGCTCTGTCTAGTCGGGTTTCATAAGCGTTCATTGTTAAATACATGAGCAGGCACAGGGTGCCACCATGCAGAGCGTCTGGTGCTTAAATGAATAAGACTCAGAGCTCAGAGCTGCTCGGAGCCTCGGAGTCGGAGTAGAATCGGGGGTCATTTGCAAACGCGCCAATTAATGACGTGTGGAGTCACGTGGGTGCAGAAAATGACAGACGTTGTTTACTGGTTCGTTTTTTATGTAAATAATTATTTTTTCGAAATTTTATAATTTTATCAATATCACTAAAATATAAATATTTTAAAGTAAATTAATTAGGACAGGGCATAAATTTTAAAGGAGAAAAACAGCGGCAGGCTTCCACTTAAAAAAGTTAGTATTACTATATTCGTCTCCAATCGTCTCGACTTGTCTTGCCACTGGACTCAGATGGACTCAGGCGAGATAGTGAGGTCGACGAATTGCGCAACTCTTCCTCACTTTAATCCAAGTCATCGCGCAAGTCATTCTTCATCCAACGTCACATATCTCCAAGGCCAGTGCAGCCTTTGGCAGACTGTACAAGAATGTATGGGACAGAACTGGAATAAGCCTGCAAACAAAGCTAAAAGTCTACAAAGCAGTTGTATTATCCACACTGCTATATGCTTGTGAAACCTGGACTGTTTATCAGCGACACGCTAGGAAATTAAACCACTTCCACACAGTCTGCCTAAGGAAGCTACTGAAGATTAAATGGCAAGACAAGATTCCAGACACTGAAGTCCTAGAAAGAGCATCCATACCCAGTATCCACACTCTACTGATGAAGAATCAGATTCGCTGGGCTGGTCACTTGACTCGCATGCCAGATCACAGGCTCCCTAAACGAATTTTTTACAGCGAACTGCGTTGTGGTAAACGCTCCCAAGGTGGCCAGAGGAAACGTTTTAAAGACACTCTGAAAATTTCACTGAATGCTTTTGGAATTCATCATGACACCTGGGAGGCTGCAGCCAGAGACCGAAATTCGTGGCGTGCATCATTGCGCAAAGGTGCAGTTATATGTGAGGCAACCAGGACTGCAAGAGCTGTGAAGAAAAGGCAGGACAGAAAAACCTGTGCAGGAAATCCTCCTCCAGAGACGTCAAGCATTCTTTGTCCACATTGTCAACGAACATTTCGAGCCAAAATAGGCCTTATCAGCCATCTTAGAACCCACGGCTCCACACCTTCAACCCCACTGGATGAAATGAATGGTCATCATCATTCTTGATGGACAAACAACAACAACACTATAGTATACTAGTAGTTTACTACTACAATAAATTAATAATTACGGCATACACACGTTTTTCTATCTGTCTGAAAAATATATATTTTAATTTTTTAATTTACTTTTTTAATTAAAAAGATGGAAATACAAAAATAAATAACGGTTGTGTAATTTTTCGAACCAACGAGTCACTGTTGAGACTGCCACACGCAGATCCCCCCAATAATTGATGCGGTTACTGACATTCGCCAGCATTTCGCAATATAAAATAATAAAATATATGTCATGAAATGACAGTCGTGCATTGGCGACAAAACTTCCTGAAAAAAGTTAAAAAGAAGTGTTGCAACGAATATTGTTGACCGCCGGTTACATTTGTATATGAATCCATTAATTGTGCCTTGCAGCATTTGCCATCCGCACCGTATGCAGGTTGGTATGTTCAATACTCCATTAGCCAGTAAAAAAGTTACAATCAACTCAAACTTGTTACAATGAAATAAAAAAGTTGTAACTTCCATGGACAATATTAAAAAAAATTTTATATTTTGTATGACAAGTTTTCTTTTTTAGACGGTTCTTTTTAGTGTACATAATCATTTTTTAATTACATTTTAATTCTATGGTAAACTGCGCAATTTAACCTAAATAACTATATTTATTAAATTATGAATAAATCATAAATGTTTGGATTATAATTATTTATACAGATTTTATATATTTATATTATATCTTTTTGTTTAGTTGTATATTTTTAAGTCCCTAATTTATTATAGATTTATTATTTTAGAATATTCCATCATGCCACATGGAGTGCACAAATCAAAGAGGCCTAGTGGATGCGAGCAGCGAAAAGCAAAGAAGAAAAGATGTGAATCACTAAAATCACTACCTGGATTCATGCTTCAATATGTCAAGAGACCAAGTGATGGACAAGGTTCATCAAGAGACGTTCTTCCTCAATCTACAATTGATAAGGATTCCTCCCATGCTGACAGCATGCATTCTTCAAAAGAGCAACTAGAGCCAGAAATGGAAGAGAATCACGAGATTGATGCAAAAATACATAATGAAATAGCATTAGATGAAGTTGAAACAGAAATGCATGCTGAAAATGATTCTCGTCATGATACTGTAAATGTGATGAGTCAAGTGGATGAGAGAAATTGGAATATTATATCTGATGCTTCTTTCTGGAATGCACCAGTTCCAGATCATTTTCGAGTTGAAATTATCAAAAGAGGAAGTTGTTCTTTTCAGAACAAGGATGGGCCTTTCAGTACTGTGACAAGGAAAGGTGCAAAGACTAAAGGAGATGTGCGCCAGCTGTCAAAAGAATGGTTCTACAAGACGATGCCAAATGGTGAGAAAATACTGCGGTCATGGGTGGTTTACTCGCTCGTCAGTGAGAAATTATACTGCTTTTGCTGCAGACTCTTTGCTGTTAATGTAACAGAACAAACATCAAAATTTGTCACTGGGTTTCAGCAGTGGTGGAAGCTGAGCCCAAAATTACATAATCATGAGATATCGGATGACCATCTAGGTTGCCTTGAAAAATGGAAAACATTGGCAGCAGGCCTTAAGCTGCACAAAACAATTGATGCCGACAGTGTTGCTGTAATGGATAGGGATAAAAAAAATGGAGGGATATCTTGCACAGGTTGCTTGATATCACATTGTTTCTTGCTAAGCAAAATCTGGCATTTCGTGGCCATAAGGAAGAGGCATCTTCGTTGAATAAAGGAAACTTTCTTGAGATGGTTGAGATGCTTTCTAAATATGACCCTGTGTTGAAAAAGCACCTAATGAGATTAAAGCGGACTACATCTGTAACAGTAAAAGCATCCCTATCTTATCTTTCACCAGAAACTCAGAATGAATTTATAACTGTTCTAGCAAATCATGTGAAGGAAATTCTTGTAAATGATATAAAGGCTGCAAGGTATTTTGGAATTATGTTCGACAGCACACCTGACATATCACACACTGACCAGATGTCTGAGGTGATCAGATATGTGAAAATCCACAATGGGGAAGTTGAAGTGAGAGAAGTGTTTCTAGGATTTTTCCCTTTAAAGGGGAAAAAAGCTGATGACCTCAGTTCAGACATTTTAAAAAATCTAGAAAGTGATGGACTTGACATAATGATGTGCAGAGCTTAAGGTTATGATAATGCTGCCACAATGTCTGGAATTCATGGAGGTGTTCAAGCCATTCTGAAAAGAAAGAATAAGAAAGCTATTTTTAACGGATGCGTGGACCATTCGCTTAACTTGTGTGGTCAACACTCTTTTGCTTATGTGTAACAATTTTTGGAACTCTTGAGAGAATGTATTCCTTCTTTGCTGCTTCCACCCATCGATGGGATGTTTTAATTGAACACACTGCAATGTCGATTAAAAGGCTATCAATAACACGCTGGAGTGCACATCATGCTGCTGTTAAACCGGTGAAAGATAAGTTTGATGAATGTGTGGCGGCGATTGAAGCTCTATGTGATCCTCGTGAAAATGTGGAAACAAGAGGTGCAGCACAAGGTCTTTTACCTGCTGTCTCTGATTTCACGTTTCTGTGCTACCTTTACTTTTGGGCTGCTGTACTTGAGGAAGTTAATTTGACACAGCAGTATCTGCAGACTAAAGGCTTAACTCTTGACAAAGTAGTGACCAAGTTAGAGGCATTAAGACTTTTTCTGCAGGAGAAGCGCAGTCACTTAGTGGAGCATGCAATTGAACAGGCACTTTTAAAAGCAGACCAATTTGGAATAACAGTAGAGAGAAGATTAAGGTTCAAGAAGAGAATGGCAGGGGAACAACTCAGAGATGCTTCAGATGCTGGACTCACTATGCAAGAAGAAAACAATAGGGCGATGCTGGAGTGTATTGATCGTTTTCATTCTGAACTCCAGACCAGATCAACAGCGATCAAGGAAGTAGCAAATATGTTTGAGGCTGTTCAAGCCAAGAGTCTTCTATCAGCAACTGAAGAAGAGTTGCTGGTGTCAGTTCCAAAATTGACCACTTTCTATGATGAGCTATCCGAAGTAGAGCTTTTAAAAGAAATACCAAGGCTGAGAAGACACCTGAAGGCAGCAGATATTGATATACACAAAGCCAAAGACTGGTGAATATTTGATATTTTAAAATTCATAGTTGACTGGGATTTCCTTGAATCTCTCCCAATACTCTCACTAAGCCTACAACTATTTCTTACGATCTGTGTGTCTGTGGCTTCATGTGAGAGGAGCTTTTCAAAACTGAAACTTATAAAGAACTATTTGCGATCAACCATGGGACAGTCAAGACTTTCTGATCTGGCTATATTATTAATTGAAAGTGATATGGTGAAAGATATTGATTTTGATGATGTGATTGACAGGTTTGCAGCTTTGAAGACCAGGATAGGAAACTTTTAATTTTAAATAACAGAAATTTTAATGTTAAATAACAAAAATTTAACTTTGTCCGAGTTTGTCGAAGTTCTTTATTTATGTTTTACCTGAAGTATTGAAGTTATATTGTTCAGTTTGTTTTCTTTCTTATGTCCTTATTAACTTTTTGACTTATTTTACAAACATTACTACATGCGATTATATATGGTACAGGAACACTCGGAAGAAGACCATGGTGAAAGTCTAGAGGGGTGACATCAAGAGTTTACCGCACTGGGTGACACCAACCCCAGTGACGCCTCTGGTTACAAATCCCGAAAAAAGAACAGTGCATGCACTGTGTTTCAGTTGAGGTGAGTTGAACTGAGTTATGAACCGACATCACTGCACTCAGAACATTCCCATACGTGTTCCGTCCCCTCGTTCAACAGCCAGCGAAGAGTCACACTACTAATCGTTCCCACACTATCTGATTAAGCGTTCTCCTGGTCTTCCCTCTCAGTTTTGAGATTTTTCAAGAACCCCTGCAGATCCCCCGCAATCTCATTCTTTCCACGACCGTTCGACAAAGTCTCGATAAGCGCCCACTCTCTCTCTCTCTCTCTCTCGATGAGTAGTGGGCCTGCAGTCAGTAAGCTGGTATAGCTTTTCGGTCAGTCCTGCCGGCGTAGCTTGAAAGCTCGTCGGTAAGCGTCCAGTCGTTTTGCATGTATCACCTTGAACCGGGAGGGAGCGCTTAGCGATGCTACTCTTGGCCTGCGTGTGCGTGAATAGTCCGTCTGTCAGATAGATATCTGGTTGATCCTGCCAGTAGTCATATGCTTGTCTCAAAGATTAAGCCATGCATGTCTAAGTTCACACTGTCTCATGGTGAAACCGCGAATGGCTCATTAAATCAGTCGAGGTTCCTCAGATGACACGATCCTACTTGGATAACTGTGGCAATTCTAGAGCTAATACATGCTTACCAAGCTCAGACCCTCGCGGAAAGAGCGCTTTTATTAGTTCAAAACCAATCGTCGTTGCCCTTCGCGTGTCACGGCGTTCTCACTGGTGACTCTGGATAACTTTGTGCTGATCGCATGAAATTACGTGCCGGCGACACATCTTTCAAATGTCTGCCCTATCAAATGTCGATGGTACGTGAAATGCCTACCATGTTTGTAACGGGTAACGGGGAATCAGGGTTCGATTCCGGAGAGGGAGCATGAGAAACCGCTACCGCATCCAAGGAAGGCAGCAGGCGCGCAACTTACCCACTCCCGGTACGGGGAAGTAACGAAAAATAACAATGCGGGACACTATCGAGGCCCTGTAATTGGAATGAGTACACTTTAAACTCTTTAACGGTGATCTATTGGAGGGCAAGTCTGGTGCCAGCAGCCGCGGTAATTCCAGCTCCAATAGCGTATATTAAAGTTATTGCAGTTAAAAAGCTCGTAGTTGGATCTCAGGTGCAGGCGGGCGGTCCAGCTCGCGTCGGTTCACTGCCCGTTGTTCCTGCCCTACCGTCTGCCGGCTCTCTCCCGTGGGTGCTCTTCGCTGAGCGTCCTGGGTGGCCGGCGCGTTTACTTTGAAAAAATTAGAGTTTTCAAAGCAGGCTTCGGCTGCCTGAATAATGGTTATGGAATAATGGAATAAGTCCTCTGTTCTATTTTGTTGGTTTTCGGAATTGGAGGAAATGATTAACAGGGATAGGTCCTCGGTTCTATTTTGTTGGTTTTCGGAATTGGAGGAAATGATTAACAGGGACAAACGGGGGAATTCGTATTGTGTCGTTAGAGGTGAAATTCTTGGATCGCCGCAAGACGAGCTATTGCGGAAGCATTTGTCAAGAATGTTTTCATTAATCAAGAACGAAAGTCAGAGGCGCGAAGACGATCAGATACCGTCGTAGTTCTGACCATAAACGATGCCGAATAGCAATCAGCAGGAATTGCTTCGATGACTCTGCGGGTAGCTTCCGGGAAACCAAAGTGTTTGGGTTCCAGGGGAAGTATGGTTGCAAAGCTGAAACTTAAAGGAATTGACTGAAGGGCACCCCCGATGTGTCTCCACCTTGCCGTGATAAGGGAGCTTGCGTGTCCCATTGACCCCATGTGCTATGTCGATGGATGAAAACTACATATCGGACAGCTCATGGGATAGGGGCCAGACATACACAACCTGCTGCTCTGCAGGTAGACTGAGGATAGCAGTCAAAAGTTTATGTCAGGCGCACAAAGGCAGAAGTTCTTGGTCCGGATACATACCCTAAGGCTCTCTGTCGAGGGTTGTGGCTGAACGCCCTAAGCCATAAACCCTCAGATGTGAGAGCCGGGCCGATACCCACCTACCTAAAAATGGAGGTGAGATTCTGAACATGCTACATGCCCAGTTCGGATACTTGTCCGAAGGCTCTCAGCTGGGGGTTATGAGGGATCCCTGGATGAGAGGGCCTGGCCGTTTCTGACTCGCTTCTGCACGGAGGTAAGGTGCTGAGCCGGCAGCACATGTAGCCTACCTCGTGAGCGAGTACTAAAGGAAGAAAAACGCCCCAGTAGCACAAAATGGTTACAAAAAATGTCTGTATCTATGCTCACATAGATTGCAGTCAAAGGTGGAAAAACGTCTCAATAACACAAAATAGACCGTTCGGCTAGCGAATCCATTGCGTGGTCCGAAGTCCGAAGTGAAAGCTATCTATTGGATGTCATCTGCAGACTTTCCGTTCCTGGTTTGTGCTTAAGCGACCTGTGGCAAGCGAACTGCCCAATACATGGAAGTGAGGAGTCAAAGCAACCATGAGCAGGACGTGGCAATTCCTCGGTTTAGCCCAGTCTCACAGCAGTATGTGCCGGCTCTGCAATTATGGAAGCTATCTTGGACAACAGGGAACGCCCATGGTCTGCCCCTGCCTTCCCTTGAGGATTGACCGTGATGCCTCTGACCGTTCTATCTTGACCAGCTGAGATGTGGGCGACATCACAACAATAAGTCTAACGTGCCTCGAAACCCGAGGAAGGCTAACCTCATTAAAAATGTCCGCCAGAGACGGAAGTGTCCCAAATAAAATTTTATAAATAAAAATTGGCACTACGCATTTACGTCCCAGTGAAATGTCTCGTCCGAATTACTCTCGTGCTAGGAACAGCTCTGACTACCTAGTTTCCAAATGCCGCTCTTGTTCGCAACAGCTCTGACTAGGTAGTTTTCGGAATGTCCGTCGTGCCTGGAACAGCTCTGACGGGCGCAACGACAAGCACATGTCCGAATCGAAAACCTCGCTGAGTGGATACCGTCTGCAGACCTGTCTGGTTTGTGTGGGAACGGCCCGGGGCGAACGAAATGCCCAATATATTGAAGTGAGGAATTAAAGCAGCCTTGAGGAGGACGTGACGATTCCCTCCGTGAGCCCAGCACCAGGGCGCTATGTGTCGGCTCTGCAATTATGGAAGCCACCCAGGATGGCAAAAAATGCTATGGACTGCCCATGCCTTCCTATGAGGGATATGACCTTGAAATCTTCGACTGTTCCAACTTGACTAGATGAGAGGTGGACAGTACCACAAAAGTGAGAGTCTCCCATGAATGCTAACCTGGTCAAAAATGCACTCTAAAAGTCGGATGTGTTGGCCTAAGTGTCTCGAACCAAAGGTGCCTAACGAGACACACTGCAATCACATCTAAAAAAAGCACTCCGGATGAACGCAAAGAAGAAGAAGAAGATTCTTTCCACATATAGGTTCTCAATATGTTCCTCCGCCTTCTCCACCTGGTCCCACAATCGCTCGACCACCTCCCCCTTGTCCAGTGGCAAACTACCACCAAGAGGTGTATTCCCTGCTAGCCTATCAGCCTGTTCATTCCCCCTTACCCCCGTTTGGCCAAGAGCAAAATATCCATACAATTCTCACAATCTGTGACCTCTGAAGCGATGAGAGCCATTCCACACGAAACATTCCTTTCTCCAACTTAGTAAGCATACTCTTTGAATACGCAATAAATACAACATGTTTTGCAGTAGTCTCCTCTAGCCACCGGAATACCGCTGTCCATTCTCATGCTGGAGGTCGTAGTCTCATATGCCAGACTCCCCTTTTTCAAGACTCGTCCATTAGCCTTTGCAATAAAGTCCCAGCCACTACGTCTGTTTCTCACCACTGACTCATCGGTGTAGATGACTATTTCACCTTGATGTGTGTTGCTCTGGATCAGCTGTTGCACTTCAAACTTAATGCGGTCTGTTTCCCTCACGGCCCAGTGTTATTATTACATTGTGCTAGTCCGTCATGTCCTTCGGAACTTCAACCCACTCTCTTTTACGATTGATGGTCTCTAGATCACACATATGACTTATAGAAAGTTCTGCCTGTGCCATCCAGGACCTGCCTCGTCTTAGTCTATTACCCTTGACCATATCCATTGCTGCATGCAGCGGGTGATCCCTGTCTGCGGCAACTCTCAGGTACCATTTGGCCTGAAGGACCCTATGCCTATCCGTCATTGATGGTAGCGCCAGGATATGCCTCATGCAGATAATTGTTGTGTCCTTTGTGCACCCCAGTATTAACCGCATGGCAGCATTCTGTATGCGCTCCAACCTTTCAAGCTGGCTCTTTGATACTGTCAGCAGCCCCAAACCATACTCAATGACAGAAACTATTAACTGCTCATGTACAGCATCTTCTGATCTACCCCGGTTGTTGCCATAGCCCTCAATGTATTAAGCCCATACCAGCCTTCACCACCAACGCCTCCACGTGATCCTTAAAAGACAAACACCTGTCAAAGGTGATACCCAAGTACTTCAGTTTACTCTCTCGACCAAGAGGACATCCATTCAACATAATACATGGGACATCTGCCTTGACAATCCGGTTATCCAGGGAGTACCACACAACCGATGCCTTGTCTGGGTGTATAATGGCCCCTTCGTCTCTGCACCACTCTGCCACACTGTTTTACCGCCACCTGTAAGTCTTTCGCCAAACTGGCCCTGTCTGTATACCAGCACATCATCTGCAAATGTCAAGATTCTACCAAAACCTGGTGTCACAATAGCTGCGACTTTGCTGGTGTAGATATTAAAGAGCACTGGGGACAAGGCAGATCCCTGCCGCAAACATTTAGATTAGAAGATCACATACCTTGAACATGGCAACGATGCGGTATACGCAATTTTACAACAACCGTCCACCATGTTTGAAAGATAGCGCCGTCTCTATGGAAACAACGGCCAGCGATCACATGACTTCTTAATTCAGAGTCTAAGGAGGTTTAGAGGGGGTTAAAGACGAGAGTGTCGACTTCATTGCATCGGGTTTTATCCCACTTGGCTAGTTCTCTTCCCCGCATTGTTTATGTTTACAACTTTTAATTGACAATGAAAATGAGCCATTTTCACTATGTGAATGTAATATGCACAATTGATAAATGTAAATCGGGTCTGCGTGACCAATTTGTGACCCTTTGAAAATAAAGTGCGTTTGTTCGTTCGTTCGTTCGTTCGTTCCAGGCTACCTGCCAAAAGCGTGGCACAAAGCACGAACTATGTAGTTCCAGCGACGACCCTCAACTGTCTCGGAGAAAGCTGCACTAGTGAACTAAAAGTTGTAATCCGGAATCGAGTCTCCGTGGCGAAGTAGTCAAGCCGTTTGACTCGGGCTGCGAAGTTTATGGGTTCGATTCCGGGCAGCGACCTTCGGTTCACGAGTTAAATTTTTCGGAGACTCCTGTGTGTCGTCGCTAGAGCTACAGAGTTCGTGCTTTATGCGACGCATTGGGATAAATCCGGTGCAATGAATTCGAACCTGTCGACTTTTAAGCGACTTTTAATCCGGAATCGAACCCACAACCTTCGGAGTGCGAAGCAAGCGGTTTAACAACTCAGCCACGTAGACCCAAAAAAAAAAAACCAGAGTATGTGTTCTCCAAACTAATTTTTGTGTGAAATAGCCACTAGGCATCTTCCATTTCTGTTTACTTTTGTTTCTCTATATATTAATAATAGTATTAATAATAATAATAAGAAGAAGAAGAATTAATAATAATAATAACAAAGATCATGATAGTAATAATAATAATCATAATAATGATAATAAAACTACTGATATTAATAACAATAGCAATAATCATCATCATAATAGCAATAATAATAATAATAATAATAATCTATATCTATAAAAGAGACTGTATGTAGGCCTATGTCCGTTCTTTATGCGTTCGCGAACGGTCCATCCGATTGAGATGAAATTTTCTACACGTTTTCTTTTCATTCCTGTGCATCTTTCTGTCATAGTTTTTTAGTTTTTTTTTTCGGATACTTACATACTAAAATTTAATATTTCATTTTTCATTATAATTTCTATATAGCAAGGGGACTTAACTCTAGAAAAGTTATTTCAAGGGGCATAACTTTTAATAACATTTCTATATACTTTATAGTCATATTGTTGCATCGTTTTCAAAGATTTATAAACTCTTTGTCTATAGTTATTTACAGGCATATGAGTTATAATAAATAATGATATAATTTTTAAGGCATTTTCAAAATTTTCATAAAAATAATGCATAATGCATAACATTGTAACTCATCTTTTTATACTTAAAGAAGTTATCTACAGTCATGTAGGTGATTAAAAACAGTTTTCATTAAAAATAATGGATGGTGTGTGGAAGGACATTCTTTTAAGAGTGTCTTAACGATATTCACTCAAAACTATTTAACAGATAAGGTGTCCAGGGTGTGACACTCTTTCAACAAACTTGAAGCAGGAAAACTTAACGGCAATCAAAAAGGACTGAAGATCGGCACATAAATCATTTCTCGTGTAATTTTCAAACATATACATGATGATGACATACGAGTAATCAATCGTCGAAACACTAGCCCTTCTAATTGACCTTGCCGTAATATATCTAGTCTCGTTTGGATCTGTTGCCTTCGTTCTATTCTTCTCAGGCTCCTATATCCTTCCTACTTTGGACGTTGTCCTTTGCCATCTATATTGGCCATAATGATGTCGTCCTGCTCTTCAATATTCTTTTCCAAGGTCTGGACAATTTCAATGTGCTGTTTCCCTGTTGGAATCCATGATCTGACTGCCGTAACTATTGATCCACAAAACTGACTTGATCCGCTAGTTTCTTAGTTATATCTGCGTTTCTGATCGAGAGTTCTGCTCATTCTGTTTTTCGCGTAATGAACTTAAGTCACGACTTGGCAGTAGCGGCTTCACCTTGTTTCAAGCCAGATGTTATTTGGAAAGGGTCTGATTTCCTGCCTTTATATGTTACTATATTATAAGTATCTTCCATGCATAGTCTGGTCATGTTGATTAACTTCCTTGGTATTCCAAATTCCTGCATAGCATTCCATAGACTATTCCTATGGGCACTATCATAAGCTTTTTTTAAAATCCACAAAAATGTTATGGAGATCTCTTTTACCCCCACCTTGGGTATTCATGATGCCCATGTTAAACATTGCCTCAACGAGTCATGTATTATTGATTATTTTTCATGCGTTTTAATGCTTATTGTTCTTTTGTTGTCAAAGAATTGCTTCATAAGAGATGTTGAATGAAAGGATGTATGAGAGGAAATAGAGAAGAAGGGCAGAATGTCAGACGGGCCTGCGTGCACAATTCTTATCCCTTGGAAAATAAAAATTTACTTACTTACTTACTTACTTACTTACTTACTTACTTACTTACTTTCTTTCTTACTTACTTACTTACTTTTATATTCCCAATTTTTCTCGGCTATTTGTCGTGAGATAAATATCTTATCTATTGTTGATCTGTTTTGTCTTAAACCCGCCTGGTAGTCACCTAATATGTATTCTGAATATGGTTTTAGTCTATTTAGTAATACTGCGGATAGTATCTTATAGTTTGTGGACAGTAGTGATATTCCTCTATAATTTTCACATTGGAACTTGTCTCCTTTCTTAAAGATAGGTATCAATAATGACTCTTTCCAGTCATGGGGTAATTCTTCTGTCCTCCAGATTTTTATTATTAGTTCATATAGCTTTAGATGTAATGCATGGCCACCTGCCTTTATAAATTCAGCAGCAATTCCGTCAGCCCCTGTTGCCTTATTGTTTTTGAGTCGTGTGATTACATATAGGATTTCTTCAAATGCAGTTTCTTCAATTTGTGGTTCGCATGTTAGAACCTCTTCCTGTGGGAAAGTGTTACTTGGAGCTTCACAATTTAGTAATTCAATAAAATATTCTCTCCATGTGTTGCACATTTCCTCATTGGTATTTATCATATTCCCATTTTTTGGTTTTTAAACCATATGTGTTATGTTGGTGCCCTCGTTTCATGGACTTCCGTTCTTTAAAAATACTTTCGGGATTCGTTTTTCTGGTGATTAGTTTCCATATCTTTGATTATATTACTCATATATTCTCGCTTCTGCTGTCGAACTATTTTTGTATGGAATAGAGAGAAAAAGCATTTTTTGTAGCCTCTTTACATTCATTTCTATATTGCTCTTCCTTTTGGATGTTGATGTCATTTAACCATAAATGTCTGGCATTCTTTTTCCTAATGACTGCTTCTTCACATTTTTGATTGAACCATTTGTTCTTTCTTTGCGTGGTTAACATACCGAGATATTCTTCTGCGGTAGATTGAATTGTATTCTTGATGTTCAACCAAGTTTGGTCAACGCTTTCCTCCAAAAGGTTTTGCAGAGTTTCAAGTTTACATTTTATTTCTCTTTGACTGTAATTTCTTGTAGTTTTTCTCTGTTATATGTTGGGTGTAATCTTTGTAATTTAGTATAGAAATCCCTCTTAAGTATTATTTTAACTTTTGCTCCAACGAGGAAGTGGTCACTGTGGCACTCAGCTCCTCTATAACTTCTAACTTGCTGTATGTTTGATGCATTTATGTTGTTAATTCAAATGTGATCTATTTGATTATAGGTTTTCTTGTCACATGATTTCCAAGTTTGTTTGTGTATATCCTTTCTTTGTAGTCTGGTACTGCTAATCTGCAGTCCTTTGGCTTCTGCCATGTTGATGACTCGCCATCCATTACCATTTGATGTTGTATGTAGGCTTTCCATACCGGCCACTTTTTTATGAGTTTGCTCTCTACCTATTTTTGCATTGAAGTCTCCCAGAACAATCAGGATGTCCTGTTTGGGGTTTTCTTCTATGACATCTTCCAAATCATTATAAAAATCTTCTTTAACGTCATCTTCTTTCTCTTCAATAGGTGCATGTACATTAATCATCGTTATATTTTTCCATTTACCTTTTATTCGTAATTTACTAATCCTGTCATTAAAAGCTTTAAAGTTTAGAAACGTTCCCCCATAACTCTTTTTTGATGAACAAAATCCTGTTCCTAATTCATGTTTATTTTGGGTGTTTCCTCCATATATTATAATCATTCCATTTTGCTCTAAAGTACCCTCTCCTGGCCACCTTATTTCTTGAATTGCTGTTATATCCATTTGATATTCAACCAGCTCCCGGGTTAGTTCTTCAGCCGCTCCAGCTCGATATAGTGTCCGTACATTCCAGGTTCCAAATCTCAAGAGTCCTTTAACGTTCCGAGGTCGTTGTCCAAATAAGTCAGTCCAAATTCGAGGCTTATGTATCTGTTTCATAACAAAATAGTTTTTACAAAGGTGGGGATGTTAACCCCACGCTTCAACCCCCAACCTGGAGGACCAGGGTGTTTCTCTTTGTCTGTTCTCTACCCTTTGACCTGTCCGGCTTGGGAGGCCCTGCTCGTAGCTACGCTACCGCCGGATACACTCAACAACAACAAAAACAAAACCCAAACCAATACAATCATCTACACAACCAAACAATACAATTATCTACACAACCAAACAAAACAATCATCCAAACAATCAACCAACCAACCAATACAATCAACCAAACACCCAAATAACCAACCAACCCTTACAATCAATCAAACAACCAAACAATCAACCAACCACACAAACCAACAAAACAACTAGTCAGCCTACCAAATAAACCAATAAAACAACCAATCAACCTAACAACCAAACAATCAACCAAAACAATCATCCAAGCAACCAACAAACGAACCAATACAATCAACCAACCAACCAAACAATGTAATCATCCAAACAACCAACCAATCAACCACCCAAAAAATATAATCACCAAACAACCAACCAAAGCAATCATCCAGACATCAACCAACCACACAAACCAACAAAACAACTAGTCAGCCTATAAAATAAACCAATAAAACAACCAATCAACCTAACAACCAAACAATCAACCAAAACAATCATCCAAGCAACCAACAAACGAACCAATACAATCAACCAACCAACCAAACAATGTAATCATCCAAACAACCAACCAACCAACCACCCAAAAAATATAATCACCAACCAACCAACCAAAGCAATCATCCAGACAATTAACTAACCATCTAATACAATCATCCAAACAGCCAACCCACCAATACAATCAACTAAACTACCAAACAACGAAGAAAATCAACTACATCAACCAAGTTTAGTTTATAGTTTAGTCTACGGATCAACATCACGGCACACGGGTGTAACCTATTTGTGCTCCGTTCTACTCCTAACACAAGCTTGAGTTCAGAGAATGTCAGCCCAGTGCACGAACTCCGCAGCACCGGCGAGGATCCTGAAATACTTTGGGTAATTTTTTTTTTTTTTGAAAACAACCAACCAATCAATTAACCAACAAAAAAAAAACAATAAACCAACCAAAAACATTATCCTTATAACCAGCCAACCAACAAACAACAATAAGCCCAGAAATCAACCAACCAATCAAACAACCAAGCAATCAAACAATACAATCAACCAAACAACCAAACAAACACCTAAACAATTAACCAACCAAACAAATTAATAAAACAACAAAACAACTAAACAATCATCCTTATAGCCATCCAACTAACAAAACAATCTACTAAATAACCAACCAACCAATCAACAAAACAACCAAACAACCAAACAACAATTCAAACAATCAATCAACCAAACAAACTTATAAAACAAACAAACAACCAACAAATCATGCTTATAACCAACCAACCTACTAATCAGCAACAAAAACGAATCAAACAACCTACCAACCAAACATCCTTATAACCAATCAACCAACAATCCAGCAAACAACCAACTAAACTAGCCACAAACCAACAAACCAATCAACCAAATAACCATGCGACGTATGAAAAACACTTTGCCCCGCAGTCGGTGATGACGTAATAGACACCCAGCGACAAAGACATACTCTGTGTTATATGCGTTTAGTCATCAATGGACGCTGCCCGGATTAATAACATCAATATTTCATACATTCATTCATTTATTCATTCATTTATTCATTCATTCATTCATTCATTCATTCATTCTGCAGCATGTCTTTTGCAGAACCTCGTGACTATAACAACCTTCCGGAAAACTACTCGATCACAAGCAAGATGTCTCGCGTCCGATACACCCAACTGGAGATCATCCGCCACATCCTGCACCCATCTTCTCTTTGGTCTTCCTCTTCCTCTCTTCCCATGCATATACTCTTATATTATTGTTCTCTCTAAACGTTCTTGACGTCAGCATACCAGGCTTTTATACGTAATATAGAACTTTCTGGACACAGCGATGTAAATTACAAAGTTTGTCGAGGCGTATACACCATACAACAGTCTGGGAAGTATTTGCAAATATTCATTTACAGGTAGGCCATAGGCGAAGGCAATATCTAGAACTGTTGTTGGAATAAAGACCAACAGACAGGTCCCACAGATGATGAGTATCATTTTGTGGACCCGCATGTCTGCCGCAGTAGTCTTGTTAGAAAGCCGCTGTCTTGTGTGTACAGTGTGTGCCAGTTTTAGCGCCGTTGTCGTGCCACAGACAAACACAATTGCCATGTTGACAGTTCCCAGCGAATTGTTAAACCACACCTGGATGTAGTAAGTCAATCTATTAGACACCCACCAGTCACTTTCACTTAAAAGATTCTGGGTAATGTTTTTTGTGTCGAACAGCCAAATTATATTATATCTGCCAAAGCTCGGACTACCTATACCACAAACGTAAACCACAATAAAATAACAATAAGTTTGGCACGAAATGGTGTAAACATTCTGGCCACTCTGAAAGGGAAGAAGACTGCGACGAAACGTTCAATGGCAATGGCGCTGGTGATGGTAACACTGAAGCAGGTGCAAAGCTCGACTATCCATTGGATCGAGTAGATATGGAGCATACTGTTGAGGTTTGTAGCAGACTGAATGTCTATTAATAATACGAAGTATGGACTCTGTCTGAAATACAGAGGAGTAAAATCTGTGTTAATACGTTTTAGTGTGTGTGTGTGTGTGTGTGTCCGTGTGTATCCGTGTGTTTGTGTGAGTGGTGTATATATAGCGGAGAAATACAGCGGAGAAAAAGTTGTGTTAATACATTATGCGATGTGATACGTACAGTTTCTATTAGAGACAGCTGCATCTGTGCATGTATAGTTGCTAATTTCCTAGGATCTGAGTTTGGGATCACATAGATCTTTATTCACCTCCACTTTAGATATCATGAGCACGTAGTGTCTGTGTTCTATATGCCGTCTCCCTTGCCGAGGAGTTAGCAGCTTTCTCCGTTAACCCCGAATACTCTCGTGGTTGACGAGATTGCACAAGAATTGGAAGCGGTTCGAGTCGCACCAGTGACTTAAGAGAGTATGGAGCCGGTCGCTCAGAAAGTCGTGGCTTGCTGATGAGCGTAATCTAGCCTAGGAATCAACATACAGCTGAAAGATGCTGGAGATTACCGCAATATCCTGAAACAGGATGGAAACGAGGGGACTATAACTAACAGACATACAAGAGGAACAAGATGAGATCAGATGAGATGAGATGAGATGAGTATTATTATTTTGGTTATTATTGTTGTTACAATTGTATTGTAAATTGAATTACAGTTGTTGATATGATACGGTATTGTTGGCATTGGCGGAAGTCTCTACACTAACCTGATTTCCATTGTAGCAATCTACAAGTTCACAAACTAAACAATCAATCAATCAATCAACCAAACAATCAAACACACAAACAACCCAATAAAACAACCAAACAACCAAACAAACATTCAACCAATCAGTTATCAGTTGGGGTAACTTCATTGCACTCCGGACATGTTCATAGGTGCTCAGATCCTCCCCCCAGCATATGCATCAGCGTCTGGTGGCTAATAGTGCCAGTTCTGTCTTGGTTGACGAGGCGCCTTGTTTTCCCGATGTACCTCTCGCGTCTGGCCGTGCCGATTCTTACTCCCAAGTCTTTCATCCTGGACAGCGATGTGGATTCACTGACGTCAAAGTCCTCTTTTCTCGCCATATCTTTGAGGACGTTAATAACATCGGCACGATCCATGGCTGGCCATCTACAGGGGGTGCAGAGCCAGCCAGTTTGTCAGCTCGTTCATTTCCCTCGACTCCCGCATGTCCCAGGACGAAGATGATGGTGACTTTACAGACAACATACACATCATAACGGACAAACATACACATCATCATCATGTGCCATGCCGATAAGCGTCAGCGGTTGAGTTTCGTGTCTCACACGGTCACCAGAGTTGTGGATCAGCTCTGTGTTCTTGTCTCGACCAGACCTCGTGGCCACGCCATTAAGGTATTTACTTCTCTGCCTTCACCTTGTTCTTTTATCTCAATCTTACCAGTTGTCACGACGCTTTACAATTTATTTCTTCTTATAACGTGTCCATAACATTGTCACTGTCTGCGCCTAATTTCTGTAAACATTTTTTCATTTTTTCATCAGTTTTCATTTGTTACTTGAAGGACTTGGTCATTAGTTTTTCTGTATGTCCATGGTATTCTTTGCATTTTCATAAGAAATCACATTTCCACAGCCATATATACATATATATTATAGAGAGAAACAGGAGGTGAAATAGAGAAAGACTACATTACGTAATTAGTGCTGTTTTTGAGTACATTATCTGATTAGCACTATTTTTGAGCATATTGCCTGGTTAGTACTATCATTGAGCACATTAACTAGCTAGTACTATTATTGAGTAAGTTACCTAGCTAGTACTATCATTGAGTACATTATCTTATGAGTGCTAGCACTGAGTACATTACCTGATTAATAATACCAGTGAGTACATGAAGTCGAAGAAGGAGAGAGCAATGAGCATCACGTTGGTGCTGTCGTTGGCTATTCCGTGTTTTCTCAGCACCACGATGCTGATTGCATTTCCTGCTAGACCAACCACAGCCAGCAGGTTTACCAGCCCAATATGACCAATCATAACGACAACCAGAGAGAACAATTCCCAGTTGCTTAGGTACCCCTGTCCTGTCGCAGCCGTGCCATTGATGTTCGTATAATTATCTTTCCCATCCATGACTTTATGTGAGTGTTAAGGTCTGAATAGTTGTAACACAGGTATATTCTAACGGAACTCCTTTGTAATTAATAAATCATGCGCCTATCTTTATCTTCGAAATAAATCGTTTATTTTAGTGTTGTAGATCTGTGATCAAGGGTTTAGGGACGCAATTCGTAATCTCCTGATACCGCGCTCGCAACACAGTTGCAGACGATTTGGCAGCAGACCTCCTTGCGTTGATTTCCATACAATGGTTTGAGTGCCTGTCTTTCAGAAAGCAATGACAAAATACTGAACGTAAGCTTGCCAGGAAATCAAAACAGCTAAAAAGATTTTGCGGTTGAATAAGACGTCCTGTTCTCTAAACTAATTATTGTGTGGGGTTGCCAGTGATCATCTTCTTTTGTTGCTTAATTTTGTTTCTCCGTATAATAATAATATTAATAATAATAATAATAATAATAATAATAACAAGAAAGATAATGATAATACTGATAATGACAACAATAATAATATTAACACTGATGATGATAATATTAAAAATAATAATAACAATGATAATAATACTTTGAACAAGTAACAACAATGATAGTATTCATAATAATAACAATGATAACCAGTCATTCATTCATTCATTTCATTCATTGGCACCTCGGCGTCTTGACAGACGATAGTTTGTACTTTAAAAAGGCATAATAAATATTACCCATGGCAGTAGCGAATGTGACTGATAAGGCCAATTCGCGCTGTAAATGTTCGTCCACAGTGGGTGCATTTGAACACGTGGTCATTTCCACCATCATGCACCATCTTACGTCTCATACGCTCGGCGTGTGACTTATCTGCAATAATTTTCTCCTTTGCCTTTATTCCATTTCTGATGCTTACCCTCCGTGCAACACTTTCAGCGGCGACTTGCTCCCACTGTGCATTATCAATGCCTATATCAATCATGTCCCGCTTACAGACATCTTTGTATCGTAGTAGAGGCCGACACTGAGATCTCTTCATCATCTGTAATTCACCAAAAAAGATGTCCTTTGGTATTCTACCATCATCCATCCTCCTTACATGTCCTATCCATTTAAGTCTACGAAGACTGAGCATGGAATAAACCGTCACACAACCTGAAGCATTGGAGAATTGTAATTTATTCCTCAGAGTGGGTCGTAATTGCAGCATCATCTGCAAAAATCAACTCTGATCAGTACCCTATTAATTTTGGTCTTGGCTTTCAATCTCTGAGCATTGTAGAGGCCGCCATCTGAGCGTGAGTGAATGTATATACCACCATCCTGATCACGAAAGGCATATTTCAGTAGAAGTGAAAAGTATATTCCAAAGAGGGTGGGAGCTAGTACACAACCTTGCTTAACTCCACTCTTGATTTCAAACTCTTCGGAAGTTGCACTATCAAACTTGATTATACCATTCATGCCTGTGTGGAACGATTGCACAATGGACAGAAGAGTTGGTGGGCAGCCAATCTTCTTTAGTGCCTTGAACAGACCCTCACGACTGACTAAATCAAATGCCTTTGTGAGGTCGATGAAGGCAATAAACAGTGGTTGATTCTTTTCACGGCATTTTTATTGCATTTGTCGCAATGTGAATATCATGACAATGGTAGACCGGTTCAGTCGAAAACCACACTGGGATTCGGCGTAGACTTGATCTCCTATGACTTGAAGTCTGCGCAGAACAATTCTGGCAAATACTTTTCCAACAATACACAGAAGTGAGATACCCCTTTAGTTGTTGCAGTGTTATGATGCTTGAATCTTTTGAATCCTGTGGGACTTGTCCTTCTCGCCAGCATAGCTCTATTAGCTGGTGGATCTGTAGAGTGAGTGTGTCTTGCCCACTCCTGATAACCTCTATTGGAATCCCATCCTTACCTGGAGCCTTGCCAGATGCAAGTTCATTTATAGCACACTTAACTTCTGTTATGGTGGGAAGTGTGTCCAGGTGGTCAAGAGTCCGTAGGGCCTCTATGGTGTTGAGGGCATCATCCGCTAGTTTGGTCTCACTTGGATAAAGCTCCAAATAGTGCTCTACCCATCTGTCCATCTTCTGTTTCTTATCACTTATGATTTCTCCAGTCAAGGTTTTCAAGGGTGCACTTCTTTTTATCATTGGACCACCGGCTTTCTTTATTCCTACGATACATGCTTCTGTTGTTTCCCTTATCACCTGCGACTTGAATGGACTCACATAACTTGATCCAATTGTCATTTGCTCACTGCCTGGCAGCCTTTTGCACATCCTTCCTAGCTTGCTTTAGCTCACTCAGAGTGTTACGCGTTGGTCTTTCCTTGTTTCTTAAGAGATCTATCTTCTTCTTATCAATCAAGGGCTGCAGATTCTGGCTGTTTGCCGCAAACCAGTACTGCCTCTTATGATCCACAGTGCCGTAAACCCCTACGGCAGTTTTGTAAAGAGTTTCCATAAATGACCCAAACTTTTGACCCAACTTTTCACTTACTGTACAATTTTCTGGTGTATCAGTGAAAGCGTTTTCAAGTTGCTGTTGAAACTGAAAGCACTTTTCAGGATCGTGAGTGTTAATAATATTAATCCTGGGGCTAGATTTGTGTTTAGCTGTGTAGGTTCTCTTTGGTCTCAGTCTAACACTTGCAACAACCAAAGAATGATCCGTATCGCAGTCAGCATTGTCGTAACTTCGAGTCAATGATGTATGGTTCAGATGTTGTCTCCGTGTGATAATGAAGTCCAGCTGATGTCAATGACCGGATCTTGGATATTTCCATGTGACCTTATACATCTCTTTTGTTTTAAAAAAGGAGTTTGTAATACATAGGTCATTTCTGTTGCAATGCTCTAGCAGCCTTTGCCCATTTTCATTCATGCGACCGATGTTGCATTTTCCAAGGCACACAGGCCATGAACACGAGTCCCTGCCCTCACGAGCATTGAAATCACCGAACATATAAATGTAGCCAGATTTTGGAACTGCCTTGATCACGGAGTCTAACTCCTCATAGAACGAATCCTTCACATAATCAGAGTAATCGAGTGTCGGTACATATGCAGTAATAATGGTGGCAAAACCACAAGAGGTTGCCAAGCGCAGGGATAATAGTCTTTTATTTCCTCCTGCTGTAATTTCAATCATTCCCAGTAGCGAATTCTTCACTGCAAAGCCCACACCGTGTTGCCTTTTTTTTCTGCCTGCCCTCTACCCTTCCAACACAAGGTATAATTGTTTTCCTTGAGTGACCCATCCTCAGCGAAGCGAGTCTCCTGCAGGCCAGCAATATCAATGTTAAGACGATTGAGTTCGGCATCAATCACAGCCGTTTTTCTCACTTCGTCAATATTGGTCAAGTCAGTGGAAAATCCTGGACACATGGTTCTCACTTTCCAGGTTGCAAGCTTGAGGTTGCTATTTTTCTTTTTATTAGTACTTGGTGCATTGGTTTTACAGCCTGTGATTTAGATTTTTTCCTAGCCCCAAGCATCCATTGAATCAGGCAGGCTGTGGCGGATCAGCACCCTATTGGCTGGGGGCTGCCCATCTTTAGGCGGGCGGTAGCTGATCAGTGACACCTGTAGGTGTCTCCCACCGTCAGAGGCAACGCGTGGCGCCCCATGTTTACGCCAATTGACAGGGACTTATAACCCGTAACAGTTGCCTCTCGCTTTTATTCCGAGATCGGTTAAGACCAGGGATGGAGTTATTGCCTCTCCGTAGCACAATGCCTGGGCTAAAATATAGAGATCATGTGTTGCCCATGCAGCATGGTCCCTCTGTCGGCCTGTCTAGGTCACTCCAGAGGAAAGATAACAGCAATACATCTAGAAGAAGACAAGCTGCAGAAGCTGCCGGATCAGCAAAGCAATGCTCTAACTGTCCGCCTGTCGGAGCTTCGATCCTATACCAGCTGCCAACCAAGGCTTAGTGCCTGGTCTGCCCTGCCATGACATATTGTCTTAAGGTTCATTTCTTCGCACCAGGGTAAGGCTTGTACCCTCCCAATTGCGCTCTTCCACCCGAAGCCGTTGGCACAATGTGGGGTGTAGGGTTTGGTAAGCACCGCCCAACGTTCGGCGCTAACAGAAAGCAGGTAGTACCGTCTACTGTTATACGGTAGCTCAGTCATATCTGACTAAGACTTGACACACCAATGATAACCATAATAATAATTTTAAAAAGATAATGATAATAATGATAATGATAATAACAATAATGATAATAACAATAATGATAATATTAACAATAATTATTATAATATTAATTGAAAATAATAATATTAATAATAATGATAACAGTAATAATAATAATAATAATAATAATAATAATAATAACAATGATAATAATCATTGTAATAACAATGGTGCGGGTGGCGGGATGGGGGTATCCCCTATCAAAGGAGAGGTAAGGTGCCTCCTTCCCTCCGCTAGCCTAAGGGACACCATTGGGCAAGGTGGAGTACCCGTTTAGCCCCCCCCCCCCCCTTCCGATCAGGGTTACGTGAAGCCACCATGGGTGCAGGTGGTGGATGAAATTGAAGAGCAGCCGACAGATAGTTGTAGGTTATGTTCTCCAGCTTCACGACGGTAGGCAGATGATCTCCATTTTTTGGGGAGACAATGGCTACGGTCATCGACCAGTATGGTCACTGCTAGGAAGAAAAGCAATGGCAAACTACCTTCTTTACAGATGCCAATAATATCATGTACTGCAGTCTTATCGATAATCAGAGAAAAGGCGTAAATGGATGCTCCATAGGAGTAGCCTCGCCCGGTAGAGGTAGTCATGTGCACCAGGTGACTCCAGGCCGTCATCAGGCGACTGGGTGCAAAAGAATATCAACATTGAAAGTAGGAACTTGGAATGTAAGAACTATGAGTGGGGATGGGAAATTTGATAACATTAAGAATGAAATGAGAAGGTTAAATATTAACCTGTTAGGTGTATGTGAGACCAGATGAACAGGAATGGGCATTATGACATCTGAGGAATATAGAATAATATATTCTGGTGGAGAGAAACAACAGAGAGGAGTAGCAATTATAATGGATACAGAGAGAGAGAGAGAGAGAGAGAGAGAGAGAGAGAGAGAGAGAGAGAGAGAGAGAGAGAGAGAGAGAGAGAGAGAGAGCAAAGTCGATCAAAGGATATTGGACTGTATCAGACAGAGTGTTACTGGTGAAGTTGAGTGGAAGACCTTTTGATGTCAACGTCATACAAGTTTATGCACCAACAGCAGATAGTAGTGATGACAGCATTGATGAATTTTATAGTGATTTAGACAAAGCCTTCAAGAAATGCAAGAATTCTGAAGTAACTATCATAATGGGTGACTTGAATGCCAAAGTTGGAAATCAACAGGACGGATGTATAGTAGGCAACTATGGGCTAGGGGAACATAATGAAAGAGGTTGCAGACTAGACAGTGGGCAAAAGAGAAAGATTTGATTATTGGAAACACCTGGTTTCAACAGCACCCAAGGAGATTATGGACATGGAGGAGTCCTGATCATAAGATTAGAAATCAGATTGATTACATCCTCATCAACAGAAGATTTCGAAGTGCCTTAAAAGTCGCAAAAACTATACCAAGCGCAGACTGCTACAGCGACCATAGATTAATCTTAAGCAATTTACATATAAAATTAAAGAAAGTCAAATATTCACCAAGAAACACAAAATTTGATCTACAAGCACTGAAGAGTGAGGAAATAAAAGATAAATTCAACGTAGAGGTAAAAAACAGATTCGATGAATTTTCCGATATGGAAATATTATTTCAAGTTGTCAGTGACCAATGGGAAATGTTAAAGAAATCAGTCAACCAAGCTGCAGAAACAACCATCCCAAAAGTGAAGATAATAGGACGCAAGAAATGGATGACGGAAGACATCTTAAAATTAATGGAAGTAAGAAGAAATTAAAAAAAATAACAAGGAAAAATATGAAGAGATTCATAGGAAAATTAAGAAGCTATGCAAAGAGGCAAAAGAAACATGGCTTGAGGAAAATGGCAAGGAAATTGAACACCAACACAACACCCGGAATACCAAATTAATGCACAAAAGAATTAATGACATCACTAACAAAAGAACACACACATCAACGAGTTGCCTAAAAACCAAAGATGGCAAAATCATAATAGAAAAAGATCAGATTTTACATGCGTGGTCAGATTATGTGAAAGACCTTTATGATGATACAAGAGAAGAACAATATGATCATCGGAATTATAATGAAGGACCATCAATTTTGAAGATAGAAGTTCAGAATGCTCTTAACCATATGAAAACTGGCAAGACCCCGGGTACAGATAACATCACAGTAGAAATTATCAATGCCTTAGAAGAATATGGAATTGATCAAGTCACCAGGCTGCTGAACGCAATATACGATACTGGGGATATACCTCCTGAATTATGTAATTCTATATTTATTGCAATCCCGAAGAAATCAGGAGCCATGGAATGCTGATCAACATTGAACAATTGGTATAATGAGCCACATCACAAAGATTCTGCTGAGAATTATCATGCAAAGAGTTAGGAAGAAAATACAACCCGAAATAGGAGAAGAACAATGTGGGTTTGTAGAAGGCAAGGGCACAGTAAATGCTGTGTATATACTGAGAACAGTAATTGAGCGTTCTATAGAAGTAAACAAAGATCTATATCTTTGCTTTATTGACTACACAAAGGCTTTCGATAAAGTGAGACATGTCGACATGATAAGGATGCTTGAAGATCTACAAATTGATGGAAAAGACCTTAGACTTGTAAAAAACATATATTGGAAACAACAATCTGCCATCAGAATTGATAACGATGTAGGTCCAATATCAGCCTATTAAAAGAGGTGTGAGACAAGGATGTGTAATGTCTCCAGATCTATTTTCCCTGTACAGTGAAAATATATTTAGAAATATAGAAGATATGGAAGGAATCAACATTGGGGGACGATACATCAATAACATTAGATATGCAGATGATACAGTCTTGATTGCAGACAATGAACAGGACCTGAAAACATTTAGTAGATGCTGTTGTTGCACACAGTGAACAACTAGGGTTAGAACTGAATATTAAGAAGACACAGATTATGGTCGTCACTAGGAAGAAGGAAATACCACAATGTGATATACGAGTAGATGGAAATATTCTTAAACAAGTGAATCGATACTGTTATCTCGGCACAGTCATAACATCTGATGGGAGATGCCTTGAAGAGATTAGAACAAGAATTTCCATTGCGAAGGTAACCTTTTGCGAGATGAAAAATATACTGACCAACAAAAAGATATCAATTGAAACGAGAAAAAGAGTGTTGAGATGCTACACAGAACCAATACTTTTGTATGGATGTGAAGCGTGGACAATAGGCAGTAAAGCTAAAAAAAGACAGCTAATGGCTGTGGACATGTGATTTCTGAGGAAAATGCAAAGAATATCATGGACAGATAGAAAAACCAACGAACAAGTCCTTCAAGAAACATATGAAGATCGTAAACTGATTAGAGTCATTAGACGTAGACAGTCAAAATGTTTTGGACATATTATGCGAAGAAATGAATTGGAGAACTTGGTGTAAGATCGAGGGGAAGTGAACAAGGTGAAAGCAGAGAAGTAAATACCTGGATGGCTTGGCCACGTGGTATAGTAGAGACAAGAACAGAGAGCTGATCCACGACTCTGGTGATCAAGTGAGATGACAGAACATGACCGTCCACGCTTACCGGCATGGCACATGATGGATGGAATAACAATGGTAATGACAATAATAAATAAATTATAATGGTAATAATAATAATAACGATGATGATAATAATAATATTTCTAATAATAACAATTGCAGCGATAATAATGAGAATTGATGATAAGTGATGAATAATAATAATAATAATAATAATAATAATAATGTGTATGCTAATAATAATAAACCATGCCAATTGTGATAATAATAATAATAATAATAATAATAATAATAATAATAATAATAATAATAATAATAATAATAATAATAATAATGAACCATGTCAAAATCACTATTTATGAAGTAAACGGAGGCATTTGAACGTAAATGTTACAAAATTCTTTGAGGAAAACGTACAGTAAGAAGAAGAACGTACAGAAATGCGATCAGATCTGGAGATTGATGAACACTAGGCCCGCCAACACTGTCATGTCTGGGGAACTGAAATAGTGTGGTCACATCAACGTCATAGTGGCTGGGGGAGGACAGCGATGGGGGGGGGGGGGGGTTCCTGGGATAGGAGGCTGGGGTCTACCAGCTGGAGGAAGAACACGGGACACTAGTATTTCAGGTTCCTCGCCGATGCAACGGAGATCGTGCATTGAGCTGAGTTTCTCCAGACTCAGGTTTGAGTTAGGAGGAAAACGGAGCACTTATGGGTTAAACCGTGTGCAGTGATGTTGATCCAACGACTAAACTAAAAAACAAAAACTAAACGGGACATTAAAGACACCTGGGACATGAAAAGGTAGGAACTGGAAACAGGCAAAGGATCGAGAATCTTCTTAGCGAAGATGGCGACGTCCTGCAATGGACCTGCTTATGAAGGTGACCAGAGATTGCCCGATGTCCATATGCAATGTCTGTGTTTTTAACGCTTGTATTTAACGTTGCATGTCAAGACGACATACTAGCGGCCGGAGTGAAATGTGTGTGCACAATTCTGGGTACGACGGCGTGTTGTTTTTGTAAATGTTTTTATTATTATTATTATTATTATTATTATTATTATTATTATTATTATTATTATTATTATTATTATTATCATGTTACCATCGACTTCTGCAAAGGGAGTAGAGCAGTGTTTCCCAACGTGGGGCCCACGACCCACAGGGGGGCAATTCGACTGTTAAGGGGGGCAATTCGAAAATGGAAGAAATCGGCTGAATATAACAAAACGGGGAGACTTGACACTGACGTTAACTAAATTGGAACCTGACATAAGATCTCTTTGCAGCAAGCATCAAGCGCAAGGATCTCACTAAATTTAAATAATAAATAATTACTAATAATTAAAATAATATAGAAAAATCTTTCATTAAATTTATTTTGTACTTGAATTTCAGTTCTCCATTATATGTTTTGAAAATTTACTTACTCTGTTTGCTCAATAATTACCTAGTGATTTCTTCCTAAAACCTATCATTCAAGTTTCTTTAGTGAACATTTCAATTTTTGAATATTAAAAATAATGTATATGTTGAGGGAGGGGGGGGGGGCGTGGGGCGGGGGAGGGGGGCAATATGAATTTTAGAAAGGCTTAAGTGGGGCATGGCACAAAAAAGGTTGGGAAACACTGGAGTAGAGTCTATGGGAATCTCAATTATTGAAGTCCTTGACGGACTACTATCCCGCTGTTTATGCTTCACCTCGACACCGCAATGTACAAGAGGAATGAGATGAGATGTTATGAGATTAGTATTATTTTTTAATCATAATTGTTGTTGTTACTGCTGATGTTGATGTTGTTGTTTGACTCGTCGATTCAAGTCGCTTACTGTTGTAAGAATTGTAACTGAGAGATTAGCTAGGATGCTTAAGAGGACTCAACAAAAATAATTCTGTCAAATATGAAGAAATTCACAGACAAGTCAGAACATTATGTAAGGAGGCAAAAGAAGCATGGCTTGAGGAAAAGTGCTTAGAAATTGAAAGACAACACAACAGTCAAAATACCAAATTAGTGCACAAAAGAATTCAGGAATTTACTAATAAAAGAACAAGTACATCAACAGGGTGTCTAAGAACTGAAGATGGCAAAATCATAATAGAAAAAGACCAGATTCTACAGGTATGGACAGATTATGTGAAACACCTTTATGATGATAACAGAGACGAACAGTATGATATTAGACTTAATAATGAAGGACCGCCAATTTTGGAGATGGAGGTTCGAAATGTTTTTAAGCATATGAAAGCTAGCAAGGCCCCCGGTGCAGATAACATCACAACAGAAATGATTAAAGCTTTAGAAGAATTTGGACTAGATCAAGTCACCTGACTGCTGAACACATTATTTGATACTGGAGATATAACTCCTGAATTATGTGACTCTATATTTATTGCAATCCCAAAGAAATCAGGAACCTTGGAATGTGATCAACATAGAACAATTAGTATAATGAGTCACATCACAAAGATTTTGCTAAGAATTATCATGCAAAGAATGAGGAAGAAGATACAACCTGAAATAGGGGAAGAACAATGCGGGTTTGTAGAAGGAAAGGGTACAGTAAATGCTGTGTATATGCTGCGAACAGTTATTGAACGTGCTATAGAAGTAAACAAGGATATACATCTTTGCTTTATTGACTATACAAAGGCTTTTGATAGCGTTAGACATGTCAGCATGGTGGATATGCTTGCAGATCTACAAATTGATGGGAAAGAAATTAGACATATAAAAAACATATATTGGAAACAACAAGCTGCAATAAGGATTGATAATGAAGTGGGACAGTATCAGCCAATTAAGAGAGGTGTTAGGCAGGGATGTGCGATGTCTCCAGATCTTTTTTCCCTGTACAGTGAAAATATTTTCAGAAATGTAGAGGATATAAATGGAATCAGCATTGGAGGACGAAACATCAATAACATTAGATATGCAGATGATACAGTATTAATTGCAGACAATGCGCAGGACCTGCAACAATTAGTAGATGCGGTTGTTGTACACAGTGAGCAACTGGGGTTAGAATTAAATTGTAAAAAGACTCAGGTTATGGTCGTCAGTAGGAAGGAAGAAGTGCCACAATGTAATATACAAGTAAATGGAAATATTCTTCAACAAGTGAATCGGTACAATTATCTTGGAACAGTTATAACATCTGATGGGAGATGCCTTGAAGAGATTAGAACAAGAATCGCCATGGCGAAAGTAGCCTTTAGCAAGATGAAAAACATTCTGACCAATAAAAAGATGTCAATTGAAACGAGAAAAAGAGTGTTGAGGGGATACATAGAGCCTGTTCTTTTGTATGGATGTGAAACTTGGACAATGAGCAGTCAAGCTGAAAAGCATCTGATGGCCGCAGAAATGTGGTTTCTGAGGAAAATGCAAAGAATACCATGGACAGACAGAAAAATCAATGACCAAGTACTACAGGAGACAAATGAACATCGTAAACTGATTAGAGAAATTAGACGTAGACAGTCAAAATTTTTTGGACATGTTATGAGAAGAAATGGATTGGAGAACTTAGTGACAACTGGCAAGATCGAGGGGAACAGACCAAGAGGAAGACCGAGAGGAAAATACCTGGATGGCTTGGCCACATGGCATGGAAGAGACAGGAACACTGAGCTGATCCACGACACTGGTGATCGAGTGAAATAGCGAGTCATGACCGCCCACGCTTTCCGGCATGGCACATGATTGATTGATTTGCTTAAGAGGTCTGCGTGACCAAATCACTTTTGATTGAAGATACAGCTGACGTTTCTGATTGTTTAATATTACCTAGTTTTCTGTGAAAACATCGCTCGATTCTTTATTCTTTCACTGGTACAGTTTTCTTATTTGTTTTCGTTTTTCCCCTCATGTTCTCATTAACATTCGACAGGAAATTCCTCGCTGTTCAAAATGTATTGTTTTTTCCTGTTTCTGTAACATTATTTACTCAGCAAATTAGGTTTGTCTTAGGTAGACGACGTCGCCGAAAGAATTAAAGCGCCTGCGATTAAACTTCCGGTTCGCTAATGATGGGGTAGTGGGTTTAATCCACACATAAACCAGTTGTTCTAACATGTTGACTTCTCATCCTTGGCTTGGGGGAGTAAATTACAAGCATCCTCAGTAGTCGGCGTGGGTTCACCTGATGGCGAGAGAACACTAGTAATAGGGAAAGCTAATCCTGACGCTGAAATCAGTCCAGAGTACTCCCTAGTTAGAAGCAAATACTGGTAGCAGTAACAAGTCTGTGGACAACGCTTGAGTTAAGACCGAGTGAGTGAATAAAATATTGTTGATATGTAAGATACGCATTACTGAAAATATACAAATGTAATAATGTATGAAAGAGAAGAATTTAATGTTTGACTTGCCTGTGAGCCCAAATCGGAAACCTTTGCAAATAAAGTTCATTCATTTAGTACTAGACAGCTTTTCGACTTGTGCCTGCGTTCTCTTCTGATCATTTATCTTCAACTGTAAATTCTTTTCTGCTTAAAATATATTTTTACGTTTTGTGAAGTTTCATTTACACATGTCAACATTCCTTGTATAAAATATCTAGTATGTTGCATATTCTTTACAGGACGTCGCAGTCAACATCAGTATTTTCTGCTGTTGTGTTCTTTAGTTTAATATTTATCAATAGTTTAATAGTTCAATAGTTTACCGTTGCTTTCTGAACGACCGGCACCCATACCATTTCGTAAAAGCCAACGTTTGACGGTGTGTTGAGACATCGTCTGCAGCTGTTTCGAACGCGGGTATGCGTGATTACAAAATGAGTCCGTAACGCCTTGGCCAGGAAGCAGGCTGTGTAATATAACCGTGTCCCCTCTGCCGTGTGTCCACCTTGACCAGGTAGAGGGGCTTGTGTGCTCCAATGACCCCAAGAGCTATGCCGACGGTATCACAGGCTACTGGTAGGGTCATCCATGTCGGACAGGTCAAGGGAGAGGAACAAGACTGAGTGGCACCTTACAGTCTTGACAGACCAAAGTATGTGAGTTAGAATTTGGCCAAAATTCAATCACAATGCCTGGGCAGAGCTTCAGAGAACATGTGGTGCCCAAACGACATGTTCCCTCTCTCGTCCTTGCCTTGTTTGATCCAGAGGAATGGGTAACCAATACGTCTGGAACATGGTAGGGTGGAGACACTGGCGGCTCAGCGTCAAAGCTCCGAGACCTCGCCTCCACGAGCAGGAGACGAGCAATGGCCAGACCTTAAATCCTTGGGATTTTACTTAGAGAAGGAACCAGACTAAGACACACACAAACCAGCTGCCTTGTAGGTAGACAGAGCACAATCAAAGGCTAGAGAAAGCATACCCGAAAAATGCTTGTCGAACTCGGATGTACTGAGCCACAGGCTTGACAAAGCAGTGCAACGTAACTTAATCAATTCATGAAGCCACAGTTTAAAATTAATCGTTATGGTGCTAATCCCGTTAAGTCCCATCAGGCGGTGATAGTCCCGGGCCCCCTGCCTCGAGGGGGTCCACCCATGACTACTGGTGGTCACCTTCCCCTGTGCTGTGGAGTCAAGGCACAGAGGAGTAGGTTAAGAGCTATTGACAAAACACCCCGGACACTCAACATACTATAGTGGAATGCCGAAGGAGTTTCTAACAAAAAAAGACCCCTTAACACATCGTCTTCATAAAGATAGAATAGATGTGGCATGCATTCAAGAGACACACCTCAACGCCAACTGCAGATTCTCAGTCAGAGGACATCAGGCCACATGTTTCGACCGCGAAGGACATAAAGGAGGAGTTATAATACTTTCTCGAAACACAATACCTTTTAGTGAAGTATCTGTGGCTTCTGACAACCAAACGGAAGATAAACGTGTTGATATAATGATAAAGACATGAAATAAGCATTTACATCCTGTATAGCCCAGTAGATAAGGACCTTACACTCTCAAACATGAAAATAACTGACACAAACTGCATTATTTTCGGAGACTTTAATAGCCATTCAGAAAGATGGGGATACCCAGATACTGACAACAGAGGAGATAAGTGGAGGACTGGGAAATAGACTCAAATCTCCATCTACTCAACAAAGCAGACGACACACCGAGCTTCTTTCTACTTTAGAAGATGGTTTACCACTTCTACTCCAGACTTAGCGTTCTGCACAGGAGACATCTTCTACAAAATCGATCGCCATGTGCTTGACCAATTAGCAGGTAGTGACCACCGACCAATCAAACTTGTAATGAATATGGAGTATATTTCACAGGAGCAAAAGCCTTTGCTTCGTTGGAATTACAAACGAGCGGATTGGGACAGATTTGACATACTAACAGACACATATTGTGAAAACATAAATAAACGGCATGGCAACATGAAACAAATGGTGGAAAGTCTAAACAAAGCAATAATACAGGCGGCCACTGAGTCCATTCCAAGAGGAGAAAGGAAAAATTACAAACCATACTGGACTGAAGAACTACAAATTTTGGAGGACAAAGTTGAAGATGCCAGGAAGACAGCAGAGAGAGAGAGAGAGAGAGAGAGAGAGAGAGAGAGAGAGAGAGAGAGAGAGAGAGAGAGAGAGAGAGAGAGAGAGAGAGAGAGAGAGAACACTGAAGCGAACATTTCTCTCAAAGCCATCTAAGCAAAATATAAAAGAACAGTAAATCAAACAACAAGAGATTCTTGGAAGGAAAAAACAGAAAATCTGAACTTTGATAGGGATGGCAACAAACTACGAAACTAGTGAAAGCCATGAACAATGAAGGGCCAGAAACAAACAAATAACAATTAAACAAGGAAATGCCTTGCTTACAGGAAAAAAGGCTGCAAATGCACTAATGGAACATTATGCTAGTGCAAACCACATTGATATTACAACCAAACAGAAGAAAGCAATCAAAGATAAACAGATACATCATAGTAATACAGAGACAGCAGCTGATTATATGATGGCAGCTCTGAAAATGGAAGAAGTCGAACAGGCAATGAATACCCTAAAAATAAAAAGAAATCACCAGGAAAGGATGGAATCACAAATGAAATGCTAATAGGAACATGCACTAAAGCAAAAAAGAAACTAATAGCAGTCCTGGAAGAGAGGAATAGTCTCACAGGCATGTAAGGAAGCTATACTAATACCAGTCCCAAAGAAAGGAAAAGATCTGGAAGAACCAAATGGCTATCGAACTATCAGTCTACTTAGCAGTGTAGGAAAACTTATGGAACGGATTATCAATGGCAGGCTAACATGGCATCTGGAAGAAAACCAACTCTTAACACCACACCAAGCAGGATTCAGAAGTTACAGATCCACTGAAGATCACATAACCTATATTGCTCAGGAAATAGAGGATGCCTTCCAAGAGAAAAATCACACACTAGCTGTCTGGATAGATTTAGAAAAAGGGCAAACCAGCAAAAATATGCTGTTGGGGCAAGGTTTCCTCCAAGGAGCAGTTCTTTCACCAACATTATTCCTAGCATATATAAACGACATCACGGAAAATTTTCCAGCCAGAGTACACACATCATCCTTTTCAGATGACCTAGCCATATTGGACATCTAAAGAATATACTAGTACAGCTAACAGCAGAATACGGAAAGCCCTATTAGCGCTAGAGGACTGGTCAAAATCATGGCCAGTGAAGATATGGGAGGAGAAAACGACATGCACAGTGTTCTCCCTCTCAAATAAAACTCAACACCCTAAGCTGGTATTGAATGGAAAAAATATTGCGTCATGAAGAAAATCCAAACTATCTAGGAGTTACCTTTGATCGTTGCCTGACATGGAAGACACAGGTTAAAAAAAAAACATCGAACAAGAGCAAGGAAAAGAATGGCAATCATGAAATAATTGCTGGTACAACGTGGGGAGCAGATGAAAAAGCTCTCAAGAAGTTATACACTGGACGGGTGAGGCCAGTACTGGAATATGGCATTGCAGCTTGGGTAACAGCAAGAGTTATGCGGATCAAGGAATGCGGATCATAACTGGAAGCCTGAAGACAACGCCTATTAATGAACTAGAAAAGATCACTTGTTTGCATCCAATGCAGGATAGAAGAGATAATAGAGCCAACAACAAGCAGAAAAATTTAGAAGATTGACAGACCACCCCTGTATAAAAGGTTTAATGGATTTGGAAAGGGAAGACTGAAGCGTAGCAACTATGTAGAAACTGCAAAACGAAAGATTAGGGCAGATCCTATACTTAACATATCAACAGTCAAACCCATTTACAATGCACACAAGTTCCCAGCTTGGAGACAGCAGCAACTGCCTGAGATGATAGAAAACATTCCTGGTATTGAGAAAAAGAACACTCAGAATGAAACAGAAAGAAGAAAAATAGCCCTAAACTACATAAAAGGATATTACCCAAGTAGCAATTGGAGCCATGCGTATACAGACGGATCAGCCAAAAATTCAATAGAAAATTGAGGAGGAGGAATTCTCCTAAATTTAAAAAATGGAGTGAAAAACTCGGAGTCAGTGGCAACTGGAAAATTTTCAAGTACCTTCAAAGCAGAGGTAGAGGCTTTGAAAATTGCAGCAGAAATGCTCTTGATGGAGGAAAATAAAGAAAAGCAAATAGCTATCTTCACAGATGCAAAGTCAGCTGTCTCAATACTGAAGAGCAAAAACAGCACAGAACTAGCAGACCTAAAAGCAGCACTCTATGGACAATGTCAGAAATACAAAAAAATGTTGTAGTATAGTGGATCCCATCACATTGCAGTATACCTGGAAATGAAGAGGCTGACAGACCAGCAAAAGAGGGTGGACCGCTACCACAGCCTGACACAGACATAACCTATAATGAGGCAACGAGGTTTATGAAAAGCACTTATAGAACCAAATAGGAATCAGAGCATCCAGGCCACCAGAAGGATGATGCATATTACAAACTCGACCGAAGAGAACAAGTAGCAATCTTCAGACTCCGCACAGGACATACCAGGCTGAAATACCACTTGTTCAATAAACTAAAGATAGGCGATACCGATGAATGTAATTGTGGAACTGGTAAAATGACAGCTAAACATTTGCTGCAGGAGTTCCCAATATATGCAGAACAGAGAAAGATATTTTGGCCCACGCCTGCTTTCTTTGAGGACAAGCTCAATAGAGATATCAACAAGTTCATGTTGACTGCAGCTTACTTTAACTGTATTCAGGTTGACATTTAAAGGTGCATGAAGAAGTATTCAGACTGCCACACTTCATACCACAGGTATGTCGGTTACACAAGCCTCCCAGAGGAATGAAATGGAATATTGCTTGGATAGCAAATCCATTACGTGGAAAGTCCGAATCAAAACCTCACTGTGTGGGCTTCATAAAAGATGGAAAGAAATGTCCTAGTGGCACGAAATGGAATATTGCTTAGATAGCAAATCCATTACATGGAAAGTCCTAATCGAAAGCTCACTGTGTGGATGTCATCTGCAGACTGCATTCTTCTGGTTTCCCGAAAAACAGCCTATGATGAACGGAAGGCCCAATATAAGGAAGTGAGGTTAAGCAGCCATGTGCAAGACGTGACGATTCCGTGGGTGAGGCCAGTACCAGAGCGCTGTGTGTCGGCTCTGCAATTATGGAAGCCTCCTTGGATGGCGGGGAATGCCCATGGTCTGCCCCTGCCTTCCCTTGAGGGCTGACCAGGATGTCTTTCGCTGTTCTATATGGGCCAGCTGGGATGGGGGGGGGGGATAACACCACAATAGTGAGAGTCAAACGTCCTAAGAAAACCCCGGGAAGGTTAACTGGTCAACAAATGCCCCCGAAGTCGGATGTGTCGGCCTAACGGCGCAAGAACGCAGCTCTGCTGTAAACAGGGACAACGCAATCACGTCCGAAAAAAGTCTCCGGATGAACGCAAAAGAAGAAGATATAACGTGTTGTACTATAAGCTCTTATAAAAATAGTTCTGGTAAAAGATGCTTTTGACTTCACTGAATCTCTCTCACTAATGGAGTTTGTGCTGTTAAATTGAGTCTGTTTTTAAACAGCAAACCTCAAAGTGTGTCAAAGGAGGTTATGCTACATTTTATTTAATTCAAAAGTACAAACGTGCTGTATAATATTGATAATGTGGCAATTTAATAACTAAGACTTGTCAATGTGACCCTTTTATATACGCAATGGGTCTCGTTTATAATCTGTTTCAAACTTCAAACGAAACATTAATATTTTGGCATGGCCAAAACGTAGTCGTTGACCTTGTTTCAGTTTATGCGGTCGTGACAAGAACTTTCTGAAAGTATTAAGTAATTGTGTGACGTTCTTTAAGAGCGAACACTTTTACCTTTGATCTTCAAATTCAAGCTCGAAACTTGACAATAAACTCTGACATCTTTGCATGGACAAAGATTCATCCTTGACCTTGTGTGAATTAATGCGGTTGCCAAACATACATATTTTTTTAATACCCAATAATTGTGTGACCTTTGATCTTCATAATATAGTCTATTTCAATCTTCACAACACCCCTTGACATCTTCGTGTAACCACAGATCAAGCACTCCTGTTACTTGAGTGCACTCTTGCAACAAAAAACATCTGCTGTGAGTACGCTGTAGTTTGGTAATTTTTCTAGTAAAGTAAAATCTACACCTTTCATCTTTACAACCTCATACTCATACATACACTACTGCTAAAATGTTCTTTTGAAGTCCTACATTCAATGTCCACTCAATTTCTGTAGTACTCGCTGTGTCCTTTCTCCAACAATTTACCTTGTGTTTAAAATTAATGGAATGGTACAATTGTTTCCAGACAGACGACCTCAGTAGTATAGTACTTAAGATATAAATGCCTGTGTATTGATCTACACTTATACAAGGCAGCGGAAAAGCAGAAGACATGAAAGGGTGTAGATCAAAAGCACAAAAGCTAACGACTGTTACATTCTGAACAAGAAAGTTCAATGGTCTTCGATAAGGTAATTAGATCGGGGATTTCCCGTACACGTTAAGCGGACAAGAAAGAGATGAAAAGATTGTACTGAAATAAATGAATTTTCTAGTACCTGAAGGTAATTTATTTAAATGTGAAACACATGATGCCTTCATACAATCGTGAATTCCTTGCTTTGTTCCAAAAATGTGGTTTAATAGAATACACTATAAATGTAGCCCTACTGTGTTATGCTGTTTAAAGTACTGAGAACCCCAATACGCCAGGAAGGTCAAGCAATACTGAATGCAAAGATAGCAATTTATGTTGATTTTTACATAAAGTAAGTTATCAGCTATGAGATACAGTTGTCAGTCTCCTGCCTCCACATATTCACAACAATTTTCTGGTGTTAATTTCACGAGACTATGTCCACTACAAACCTAACCTATCCGGAGATAATCCTGTTTACATTATCTTGGAGCAGCCACGATAGCGCGTTACCTGCCACGCTTGTCTGCCGGTCCGGTAGTCATGTATTCGAATCGCCAGAGAGGTGGTGGTCCATTAATTACTTTGTGCTCCAAGGCTGAACAAGTTTAAATGGGTACCACGATATGTCGCTGGAAGTAAATGTGGCCTATGTGATATTGCCCACATAACACATTGAGTGACCAATGGTCTATACACATATATGGAGCTGGCACTATTTAGCCAATATGCCTCAATGTGAGAGCAGGATCCCAGACTTGACTCTAGTATATTAGTTTGTAGTCTGGACAACATATTGGTGAGATAGTGCTCTAGCTTCTAGGCTTTCTCCTTGTCTCTTCTTCTTCTTCTTCTTCTTCTTCTTCTTCTTCTTCTTCTTCTTCTTCTTCTTCTTCTTCTTCTGCTTCTTCTTCTTCTTCTTCTTCGTCTTCTTCTTCTTCTTCTTTGCGTTCATCCGGAGTGTTTTTTCAGATGTGATTGCGGTGTGTCTCGTTAGGCACCCTTGGGTCGAAACCCTTAGGTCAACACATCCGGCTTTTAGCGTGCATTTTTCACCAGGTTTGCATTCCTGGGAGACTCTCACTTTTGTGGTACCATCCACCTCCCAGCTGGTCAAGTTGGAACAGTCGAAGACTTCACGGTCATATCCCTCAAAGGAAGGAAGGGACAGTCCATAGCATTTTCCGCCATCCCGGGTTGCTTCCATAATTGCAGACCCGACACATAGCGCTCTGGTGCTGGGCTCACCGAGGGAATCGTCACGTCCTGCTCAAGGCTGCTTTAATTCCTCACTTCAATATATTTTGCATTTCGTTCGCCCGGGCCCTTTCCGCATGAACCTGACAGGTCTGCAGATGGTATCCACTCAGCGAGTTTTCGACACGGACATGTGCTTGTCTTTGTACCCGTCAGAGCTGTTCCAGGCACGCCGACATTCGGAAAACTACCTAGTCAGAGCTGTTCCGAACAAGAGCGGCATTCGGAAACTAGGTAGTCAGAGCTGTTCCTAGCACGACAGACATTTGGATGAGACATTTCACTCGGACGTAAAATGCGTTGTGCCAATTTTCATTTTGCCACCCGTAGGACGTCACTTCCGGCTTCGGCGGGCATTTTAATGAGATTAGCCTTCCTCAGATTTCGAGGCACGTTAGACTTATTTTTGTGACGTCGCCCACATATCAGCTGGTCAAGATAGAACGATAAAAGACAGGAAAAACAGCTGGGCCAGATGAAATCACAGTGGAAGAATTAGAAGTATTGGAAGAATTTTGGGTAGATATATTAACCAAAATGCTGAATATTTACAACAGTGGATATTTACCGAGCGATATGCTGACATCTGTATTTATAGCAATACCAAAGATACCAGGAGTAATTGAATGCGAAGATTTTCGTACAATTAACCTCATAAACCATGTCACTAAGCTTCTACTCAGAATTATAATGAGAAGAACAAGAAAGAAAATAAAAATGGAAATTGGTGAAGAACAGTATAGTTTTATGGAAGGAAAGGGTGTAAACAATGTAATATATATTACGAGCACTAATAGAAAGGTCAATAGAGAAACAGACAGACATATATTTATGCTTCATAGATTATACTAAGGCATTTTGATAAGTAAAACATGATGAGCTGATTAAAATGTTGGAAGATATCAACATTGATGGAAAGATTTAAGAATAATAAAGCATATATACTGGAACCAAGTAGCAGCAATTAAAATGGGAAATAAAGAGGGTAGTTACGAACAGATAAAGCTAGGAGTACGACAGGGGTGTTTCTTGTCACCAGATCTCTTCTCCCTATATAGCGAAGTAATAATGAGAGAGATCAAAGAGAAGCCAGGAATACTAATCAGAGGATACAATATAAACAATATACGCTATGCAGATGACACAGTATTGATGGCGGATAATGCAACAGGGCTACACAATTGTTGGACATTGTAATAACAGAGAGTGCACAGAAAGGACTCTCATTGAATATCAAGAAAACAGTAACAATGGTGATATCAAAGAAAATGGGGACACCAAAATGTGACATAGAAATAGAAGGGGAAATTCTCAACCAAGTGGATAATTTTAAATACCTAGGGGCACTTATAACATCAGATGGAAGATGTACAACAGAGATTAAGAGCAGAATAGGGCAGGCAAAAGCCGCATTTCAGAAAATAAAGAGATCTTTTGCAATAAGTCGCTATCAATGAATGTAAGAAAGAGAGTGCTAAAATGCTATATAGAACCAGTTTTTCTGTATGGCAGCGAATCTTGGCATGTAAATGAACAAATTAGGAAGAACTTAGAAGCAACAGAGATGTGGTTTTTAAGACGAATGTTGGGAATTCCTTGGACTGCCAGGGTAACTAGTAACGATTGCCTGAAAGAGGCTAATGAAACTAGAACATTATATACAACAATAAGAAAGAAACAAACAGCTTTCTTTGGCCATGTGATGAGAAGAGAGGCATTGGAGAACGTGACAACTGGAAAGATCGAGGGGAACAGAGGCAGAGGCAGACGAAGACAAATGATGCTGGATGGATTGAGACAGTGACATGGAGGAATATCATCAGCAGAGTTGATCCAGAACACCAAAGACCGAGATCTGTGGAGAGCCATGAATGCCAACGCCAGCCGGCAGGGCACTTGATGATGATGAGGCTAGACAAGATGTTGTAGAGATAGTGCTCCAACTTCCAGGCTTTCTATGTCTCTATTTTATATTTGTAGTCTGGACCCAGATGATGGTGAGATAGTGCCGTAGCTTGCATGCTTTCTCTGTGTCTCTCCCAGATGATGGTGAGATAGTGCCGTAGCTTGCATGCTTTCTCTGTGTCTCTCCCAGATGATGGTGAGATAGTGCCGTAGCTTGCATGCTTTCTCTGTGTCTCTCCCAGATGATGGTGAGATAGTGCCGTAGCTTGCATGCTTTCTCTGTGTCTCTGTGTCTCTCCCAGATGATGGTGAGATAGTGCCGTAGCTTGCATGCTTTCTCTGTGTCTCTCCCAGATGATGGTGAGATAGTGCCGTAGCTTGCATGCTTTCTCTGTGTCTCTCCCAGATGATGGTGAGATAGTGCCGTAGCTTGCATGCTTTCTCTGTGTCTCTCCCAGATGATGGTGAGATAGTGCCGTAGCTTGCATGCTTTCTCTGTGTCTCTGTGTCTCTCCCAGATGATGGTGAGATAGTGCCGTAGCTTGCATGCTTTCTCTGTGTCTCTCCCAGATGATGGTGAGATAGTGCCGTAGCTTGCATGCTTTCTCTGCGTCTCTCCCAGGTGATGGTGAGATAGTGCCGTAGCTTGCATGCTTTCTCTGTGTCTCTTTCTGTGCATATATTTCTTTCTGTGTTTCTCTCCGCTCTCTATATCGCTCATATTCTCTCTGTCTCTCTGTTTCACTCTCTCTTTCTTTCTCTGTCTCTCTCCGATCCTCACTGTCTCTCTTTTTCTCTGACTCCATGTCCCTCTGTCTCTATTTCTCTCTCTCTCTCTCTCTCTCTCTCTCTCTCTCTCTCTCTCTCTCTCTCTCTCTCTCTCTCTCTCTCTCTCTCTCTCTCTCTCTGACTCTGTGTCTATCACTGTCTCTTTCTGTTGCTTATAATCAGATTGCTACTGGAACTATTGCCGGTCTCTCTGGCTGAGGGGTTACACCACTTTCTCCGTAATCCCGTTTATCCACGCAGGGTCTCGCAGCGAGGCGAGAACTGGAAGCGGATAGACCCGCGCTAGTGACTTGCGGGATAATGAGCCGGCCGCTCAGAAAGCAATGGCAAACTACTGAGCGTAATCTTGCCAATAAATCAACAGACAGCTGAAAGATAATGCTGTTGTTGACAGCGATGTACTGTAAAGGATATGCAAAAATAAAAAAAAACTGGAACTATTAGTGTTGGAACTCTTCGCTGGCTGTTGAGGATGGGAACGGAGCGCTTATGGGAATGACCCGAATGCTGTGATGTCGGTTCCTAAATCAATCAATCAATCAATCTGTCACTTCCTGTCACTCACTGTCTCTTTCTGTCACTCTTTGTCTCTTACTATCAGTCGCTATTTACTCTCTTTGTTAGATTTCCCCCCCCCTCTCTCTCTCTCTCTCTCTCTCTCTCTCTCTCTCTCTCTCTCTCTCTCTCTCTCTCTCTCTCTCTCTTTCTGTCTCTTGCTGCCTCTTTCTGTCTCTGAAGATTTCTCTATGTCTCTCTTCGTCTCTCTGTCTTTTCTTGGATTCCACTTTCTCTATTTCTTCTGCTGTCTTTATCTGCCTCTTGTCCTATGTATGTCTGTCTCTGTGTCTATATCTCTAAGAGAAGAGTATGCCAAGAGTATGTCTCTCGCTATCTTTGTCTTTATGTCTCTATATATCTCTGTATCTCTTTCTATCTCTTTTAATCTCTATCTGTGTTTCTCGCTGCCTCTCTCTGTCCCTCTGTGCCTATATCAGCTTGTATCTGTGTCAGTCTCTTACTCTCTCTCTCTGTCTCTTTGTCTCTATCTTTCTTTATATTTCACTAATACGCTCTTTTTCGCTGTTCTCTCTCTCTCTCTCTCTCTCTCTCTCTCTCTCTCTCTCTCTCTCTCTCTCTCTCTCTCTCTCTCTCTCTCACTGTCTTTTTTGGTCTCTCTTTGTCTTTATTTTTCTTTGTCACTATCTCTATCTAGTTTACTGTCTTTCACTCCATCCCGCACTGTTTCTGTCTTTCACTGTCTTTCTATTTCTCTAATTGTCTATCTTTTATTATCTTGTATTTTTGCTTAACTTTGACTAATTTACACTTTCTTCGTGGATAAAATGTCTGAGAAGTGGCAACACTGGCTAAATAAGTCAGGAATACGCCTTGGACACTTAAACATTTGCAGCTTATTTAACAAGCTACCAGAGTTATCTTCTATTCTTAATCAAAATTTTCATTTATTCGGCCTTAGTGAAAGTAGGCTTAATGATAAAATTTCAGATGAGGACATCTCTATTAAAGGGTACAAAGTTTTTAGAAGGGATCCCTGTAGGAAACAAGAGACAGGCATAGTAACCTATGTTTCTAATTTACTAAAAGCTCACCGTAGGCTAGACTTTGAAACTTGCGAAATAGAATGTATTTGGTTAGAGCTGAAACTTCAAAACAGCACACCCCTGATAATTGGCTACCTCTATCGAAATCCCAGTGCTGGACACGTCTGGTACGAAAACTTCACTACCATGATGGACATGGTTTTCGCTTCCGGGAAGGAAATTATACTACTCGGAGACTTTAACATTGACACCAACAAATCCAACATAATATGGGGAAATATAATTGCATCATACAATTTCCAACAAATAGTACAACAAGCTACTAGAGTAACAAAGTCATCTTCAACAGTCATAGATCACATTTATGTAACTTGCTCAGACAACATCATAGAATGCACCGTACCCAATTGTGCAATGAGCGATCACTACCCAATATGCTGCACGTGGTCTAAAAAGGGAATTAAAACTCCTAAACATAAACACATAAGTGTAAAATATAGAAGTTGCAATCATTTCAACCAAAACGCATTTTTACAGGACTTGCTCAGTTCACCTCTAGACAATGTTTATCTGCTTTCTGACCCGGATGATGCTCTGGAATTCTGGATGAAAACCTTTATTGATGTTTTTGATAGACATGTGCCAGTCAAGGAAGTTCGAGTAAAACACCACGTCAAGCCACCTTGGATCACTCAGGAAATACTTGACATTATGAGAAATAGAGATAAAGCACATAAAAAGCGGGATCTCAGTGCATACCGTACTCTTAGAAACAAAGTTCAATATACCATACGACGGGAAAAGAAAAATTACTTTAAGAACTTAGTAATGGATAAAACAAATAGTAAGGATATATGGAAGGCAATTAACACCTTGACAAACAAGTATAACTTCCGCAATTCTTTACCATCAAATCATATTACATGCGACCAATTCAGTGATTTTTTTCAAACTGACATAGACCAGATGAAGGCTTCAATACCTAATTCTCATTGCAACTTATCTTTATTGTCATCGTTTTGCGAGAATAGATGCTCCCGCGATATTCTTTCCGACATACCGCTAATGACAATCACTGAAGTATTCACTTACCTCAGTAACCTAAAAAACACAACCTCATCTGGGTTAGATGGAATCAGCAACCGGATTCTCCGTTGTGCTGCGCCAGTGATCTGTATATCACTAACCTATGTATATAATCAGTGTCTCACCAAAGGCCACTTTCCATCAGCTCTCAAAATCGCCAAAGTGTACCCTCTTCTTAAATCTGGTTCATTAGACAATGGTCTCCCGAACAATTACAGACCCATTTCTTTACTATCATCACTATCTAAGCCACTAGAAAAACACATCCATAAAGTAACATTACAGTATTTAGTTCGCAACAAGCTTATTGTTGACAGCCAATCAGGATTTCGACCAAAATATTCTTGCCATACGGCCCTAACAAACATGATAGAAAATTGGCACCAGAATATAAACAACAACAGTCTATGTGGAACTGTGTTTATTGATTTCAAGAAAGCATTTGATATGATAGATCATCTTATTTTAATTAAAAAACTTGAGACAATGAAAATTGGCCCTAATGTAGTCACTCTAATATCATCTTTTCTATCAAACAGAAAGCAAGTAGTATCACATAATAAATCTCTGTCTCAAACCACTACCTTCAATATTGGAGTACCGCAAGGCTCTATTCTTGGCCCTCTACTATTTGCCATATATATTAACGATCTACCTTTGCATCTTTCGTCGTCCTGCGATCTATTTGCAGACGACTGTACAGTGTACACAAACGCTGAAAACTGTATTTTACTTGAGTCGTCTTTACAACAAGAATTAAATAATGTAGTTAGGTGGAGCTATTCAAACCGTATGCAAATTAACATCACTAAAACAAAATCAATGTTATTAACAACCAGACAAAGACTTCAGACTCTAAGCTCACACACAACACTTCAACTTCACATCGATAACATGCCAGTAGAAAGTGTAATTGAGCACAAAACATTAGGCCTAATCATTGATAGAAACCTAACCTTTAATTCCCACGTTCAAGTGCTCATTAAACAAACAGCGAAAAAAGTCTACCAACTCTCCAAAGTTAAAAACTTCCTTGATGAGGACACAAGGAAACTATTCTATACTTCTCATATACAGACACACTTTGACTACTGCTCTACGATCTGGGACGGTTGTTCTAATTCAAACACCAAGCGACTTTACTCACTCCAGAAACGGGCCATGAATCTAATTTATAGCAAACATTTAACTGACAATCCTAGCCTGTATAAACGCCTTCAGTTACTACCACTCCGTAAACGCCTGCTTTTCAATAAAGCTAAACTAATTCACAAAATCCTGCATCGGAATGCCCCAAATTACCTTTGGCCATTGTTTAAATATAATGCTAGACACAGTAAACGTTTAAATATATTACACATTCCGAAGCCTAGGATTGACTTATACAAAACAAGCTTAACGTACTCTGCAGCTCAGCTGTGGAACAATCTTCCACAAGAAATCAAAAGACATCACCAATCCCTTTTCATATAATCGCAAATTATTCGAACACTATCTCAATATGGATTACCTTCCCCCTTAATAATAGAGATAATAATAATAATGACAAAACCCTAGTATAACAGCCAGTCCCCTTTTGGTAGGCCAGTATATTCCACATGGCTAACAACAAGTGTCAGACCATTATCTAATATTACTGTGTCGTGTAGTTTTGATGTTCGCATTTTGCCCATGCCTTTATAATGCATATCGTTTATATTGTTGTTGTTCTCTGTTAGCCTTGAATGATGTGTGAATGAAATAATGTATGAAAGAGAGTGATAGAAGGGCAGAATGTTAGACGGGCCTGCGTGCCCAATTCTTAACCCTTTGAAAATAAAGTTTGTTCGTTCGTTCTTGAATTTTCTGTTTCTATCTCTTTCTGCAGGTCTCAGTTTTCTCAGTCTCCCTTTCGCTCTTTTATTTATCTGTTTCTCTCTATCACAAAGCAGATTACCTAATTATAACAATTACTGAGTCTTTACATTGTACAATCACACGGAATGACACTAGAACTGGAACACGCTGGAATGCAAATTATTCCTCCCCACGCCGCTTGACGGCAGAAGTGGTAAATGATGATAATGATGATGACTGAGTCTTTATCTGGTTCTGTGGCCAAGGGGTTACGGACACAAATCGTAATCCCGCATACCGCGTTCGAAACACATCTCCGGGCGATTTGGCAGCAGATTACTGCCATGATGTTATTGGACATTGTAGATGATGAATACAGTTGTCTAGGAGATATGACAGGCGCAATAACTTTGACTCTTGTCGTTACTAGGCTCGCTTACAAACTGCTGCTTACAGATGCGCTCAACTGAGTGAGTGGACAAAACACATTGCTGCAGCCGGAAAATGTTTATTCTTCAATGGAGTGTACACAAGACTGTACCTCTGTGGCCAGCTGAGTCGTTCCCACACCTTATATGCTGATGCTCATCCACTGTCCACTGCAAGCAAGACGCTTGGTGGTGGCCATTTCAATCTTGTACTGACGCGGCGGTGATGCTGTCACTAACACACTAGCACGTTCTGCTATCGCACACCAAAATGAAGCCACTTGTGAATCACTATTCTATTTGCAACAGAACTTAGTCCCCAGAACTTACTGTATTGTGTTGTTACGTGGTATTGGACTAGCTGTTGCGTGAAGTCTGTGTCAGTCTGGATCTTGTGAAGTCTGTGTCAGTCTGGATCCTGTGAAGTCTGTGTCAGTCTGGATCTTGTGAAGTCTGTGTCAGTCTGGATCTTGTGAAGTCTGTGTCAGTCTGGATCCTGTGAAGTCTGTGTCAGTCTGGATCTTGTGAAGTCTGTGTCAGTCTGGATCTTGTGAAGTCTGTGTCAGTCTGGATCTTGTGAAGTCTGTGTCAGTCTGGATCTTGTGAGTCTGTGTCAGTCTGGATCTTGTGAAGTCTGTGTCAGTCTGGATCTTGTCAGTCTGGATCTTGTGAAGTCTGTGTCAGTCTGGATCTTGTGAAGTCTGTGTCAGTCTGGATCTTGTGAAGTCTGTGTCAGTCTGGATCTTGTGAAGTCTGTGTCAGTCTGGATCTTGTGAAGTCTGTGTCAGTCTGGATCTTGTGAAGTCTGTGTCAGTCTGGATCTTGTGAAGCTGTGTCAGTCTGGATCTTGTGAAGTCTGTGTCAGTCTGGATCTTGTGAAGTCTGTGTCAGTCTGGATCTTGTGAAGTCTGTGTCAGTCTGGATCTTGTGAAGTCTGTGTCAGTCTGGATCTTGTGAAGTCTGTGTCAGTCTGGATCTTGTGAAGTCTGTGTCAGTCTGGATCTTGTGAGTCTGTGTCAGTCTGGATCTTGTGAAGTCTGTGTCAGTCTGGATCTTGTGAAGTCTGTGTCAGTCTGGATCTTGTGAAGTCTGTGTCAGTCTGGATCTTGTGAAGTCTGTGTCAGTCTGGATCTTGTGAAGTCTGTGTCAGTCTGGATCTTGTGAAGTCTGTGTCAGTCTGGATCTTGTGAAGTCTGTGTCAGTCTGGATCTTGTGAAGTCTGTGTCAGTCTGGATCTTGTGAAGTCTGTGTCAGTCTGGATCTTGTGAAGTCTGTGTCAGTCTGGATCTTGTGAAGTCTGTGTCAGTCTGGATCTTGTGAAGTCTGTGTCAGTCTGGATCTTGTGAAGTCTGTGTCAGTCTGGATCTTGTGAAGTCTGTGTCAGTCTGGATCTTGTGAAGTCTGTGTCAGTCTGGATCTTGTGAAGTCTGTGTCAGTCTGGATCTTGTGAAGTCTGTGTCAGTCTGGATCTTGTGAAGTCTGTGTCAGTCTGGATCTTGTGAAGTCTGTGTCAGTCTGGATCTTGTGAAGTCTGTGTCAGTCTGGATCTTGTGAAGTCTGTGTCAGTCTGGATCTTGTGAAGTCTGTGTCAGTCTGGATCTTGTGAAGTCTGTGTCAGTCTGGATCTTGTGAAGTCTGTGTCAGTCTGGATCTTGTGAAGTCTGTGTCAGTCTGGATCTTGTGAAGTCTGTGTCAGTCTGGATCTTGTGAAGTCTGTGTCAGTCTGGATCTTGTGAAGTCTGTGTCAGTCTGGATCTTGTGAAGTCTGTGTCAGTCTGGATCTTGTGAAGTCTGTGTCAGTCTGGATCTTGTGAAGTCTGTGTCAGTCTGGATCTTGTGAAGTCTGTGTCAGTCTGGATCTTGTGAAGTCTGTGTCAGTCTGGATCTTGTGAAGTCTGTGTCAGTCTGGATCTTGTGAAGTCTGTGTCAGTCTGGATCTTGTGAAGTCTGTGTCAGTCTGGATCTTGTGAAGTCTGTGTCAGTCTGGATCTTGTGAAGTCTGTGTCAGTCTGGATCTTGTGAAGTCTGTGTCAGTCTGGATCTTGTGAAGTCTGTGTCAGTCTGGATCTTGTGAAGTCTGTGTCAGTCTGGATCTTGTGAAGTCTGTGTCAGTCTGGATCTTGTGAAGTCTGTGTCAGTCTGGATCTTGTGAAGTCTGTGTCAGTCTGGATCTTGTGAAGTCTGTGTCAGTCTGGATCTTGTGAAGTCTGTGTCAGTCTGGATCTTGTGAAGTCTGTGTCAGTCTGGATCTTGTGAAGTCTGTGTCAGTCTGGATCTTGTGAAGTCTGTGTCAGTCTGGATCTTGTGAAGTCTGTGTCAGTCTGGATCTTGTGAAGTCTGTGTCAGTCTGGATCTTGTGAAGTCTGTGTCAGTCTGGATCTTGTGAAGTCTGTGTCAGTCTGGATCTTGTGAAGTCTGTGTCAGTCTGGATCTTGTGAAGTCTGTGTCAGTCTGGATCTTGTGAAGTCTGTGTCAGTCTGGATCTTGTGAAGTCTGTGTCAGTCTGGATCTTGTGAAGTCTGTGTCAGTCTGGATCTTGTGAAGTCTGTGTCAGTCTGGATCTTGTGAAGTCTGTGTCAGTCTGGATCTTGTGAAGTCTGTGTCAGTCCTGGCTCTTATACACATCTTGTGAAGTCTGTGTCAGTCTGGATCTTGTGAAGTCTGTGTCAGTCTGGATCTTGTGAAGTCTGTGTCAGTCTGGATCTTGTGAAGTCTGTGTCAGTCTGGATCTTGTGAAGTCTGTGTCAGTCTGGATCTTGTGAAGTCTGTGTCAGTCTGGATCTTGTGAAGTCTGTGTCAGTCTGGATCTTGTGAAGTCTGTGTCAGTCTGGATCTTGTGAAGTCTGTGTCAGTCTGGATCTTGTGAAGTCTGTGTCAGTCTGGATCTTGTGAAGTCTGTGTCAGTCTGGATCTTGTGAAGTCTGTGTCAGTCTGGATCTTGTGAAGTCTGTGTCAGTCTGGATCTTGTGAAGTCTGTGTCAGTCTGGATCTTGTGAAGTCTGTGTCAGTCTGGATCTTGTGAAGTCTGTGTCAGTCTGGATCTTGTGAAGTCTGTGTCAGTCTGGATCTTGTGAAGTCTGTGTCAGTCTGGATCTTGTGAAGTCTGTGTCAGTCTGGATCTTGTGAAGTCTGTGTCAGTCTGGATCTTGTGAAGTCTGTGTCAGTCTGGATCTTGTGAAGTCTGTGTCAGTCTGGATCTTGTGAAGTCTGTGTCAGTCTGGATCTTGTGAAGTCTGTGTCAGTCTGGATCTTGTGAAGTCTGTGTCAGTCTGGATCTTGTGAAGTCTGTGTCAGTCTGGATCTTGTGAAGTCTGTGTCAGTCTGGATCTTGTGAAGTCTGTGTCAGTCTGGATCTTGTGAAGTCTGTGTCAGTCTGGCTCTTGTGAAGTCTGTGTCAGTCTGGATCTTGTGAAGTCTGTGTCAGTCTGGCTCTTGTGAAGTCTGTGTCAGTCTGGATCTTGTGAAGTCTGTGTCAGTCTGGCTCTTGTGAAGTCTGTGTCAGTCTGGCTCTTGTGAAGTCTGTGTCAGTCTGGATCTTGTGAAGTCTGTGTCAGTCTGGATCTTGTGAAGTCTGTGTCAGTCTGGATCTTGTGAAGTCTGTGTCAGTCTGGATCTTGTGAAGTCTGTGTCAGTCTGGATCTTGTGAAGTCTGTGTCAGTCTGGATCTTGTGAAGTCTGTGTCAGTCTGGATCTTGTGAAGTCTGTGTCAGTCTGGATCTTGTGAAGTCTGTGTCAGTCTGGATCTTGTGAAGTCTGTGTCAGTCTGGATCTTGTGAAGTCTGTGTCAGTCTGGATCTTGTGAAGTCTGTGTCAGTCTGGATCTTGTGAAGTCTGTGTCAGTCTGGATCTTGTGAAGTCTGTGTCAGTCTGGATCTTGTGAAGTCTGTGTCAGTCTGGATCTTGTGAAGTCTGTGTCAGTCTGGATCTTGTGAAGTCTGTGTCAGTCTGGATCTTGTGAAGTCTGTGTCAGTCTGGATCTTGAAAACTCTTGCCTGTATAAGGTGGATAACTTGTGTAGAATTGTGGACTGAAGACTATGTGCGTATTCGCTAATCTGAGATGATGATGATGATGATGATGATGATGATGATGATGATGATGATGATGATGATGATGATGATGATGATGATGATGATGATGATGATGATGATGATGATGATGATGATGGTGATGATGATGATGATGATGATGATGATGGTGATGATGGTGATGATGATGATGATGATGATGATGATGATGATGATGATGATGATGATGATGGTGATGATGATGATGATGATGATGATGGTGATGATGATGATGATGATGATGATGATGATGATGATGATGATGATGATGATGATGATGATGATGATGATGATGATGATGGTGATGATGATGATGATGATGATGATGATGATGATGATGGTGATGATGATGATGATGATAGTTATTATTATTATTATTATTATTATTATTATTATTATTAGTATTATATTACCATTATAATCCTTATCCTCATTCATTCATTCATTCATTCAGTAGCATGTCCTTTGCAGAACCTCGCTCCCATAACAACCTTCCGGAAAACCTCTCGATCATAAGCAAGATGTCCCGCGTCCGATACACCCATCTGGAGATCATCCGCCACATCCTGCACCCATCTTCTCTTTGGCCTTCCTCTTCCTCTCTTCCCAGGCATATACCCTTCCATTATTGTTCTCTCCAAACTTTCGTGACGTTTCAAGTGACCAAAATATTTCAATTGTCTTTGTTTTATCGTCTTTAATAGCCAACCTTCTTCAATATTCAACTCTTGAAGTATGGATGCATTTGTTCTTTTCTTTACCCAAGATATTTTTAGAACTCGTCTATAACATTTATATTCAAAGGCGTTTATGCGCTGTTCAGCTTGTTTAGTAAGTGTCCATGGTCTCACAGGCGTATGTTGCAATGGGAAAGATGCATGCTCTTAAAAATCTAATTTTTGTAGTTCTGTCTGTCCCACTCCATAATTTATTCATCTGTTTTTGTCTTTGAAGAACAATTGATAGTCGCCGTTTAATTTCTTTCATTGTGTCCCCGTTGTTGGTAATCAATGACCCAAGATATTCAAAATTGTCCACCACCTCCAATTTTTCCCCATTAATGTATATTTCTTTCTCCATGGTAGTTTTATCTGTATGCATTATCTTTGTTTTTGCTATGTTAAGATATAAGTTGTGATTTTCACTATTCAATTGGGTTGAGGCTATTAGGTTTTCTATACCATTCTGTGTTGTGGATAGCAATACTGTATCATCAGCATACCGAATCTCTGGTATGTCATGACCGCCGATATTTAGGGCATCATATAGCTCCCTATTTATATCATCTCTTACATTTCTCATTATATTTTCAGCGTACAGGTTAAATAAATAGGGTGACAGCACGCAGCCCTGACGGACTCCTTGCTTGATGTTAAACCAATCTGATGCCTCGCCATCTATTCTAACTGCTGCTTGTTGGTCTAGATAGAGCATTTTTATGAGTTGTACTACATGTGATGGAAAGCCCATAGTCCTCATGATTTCCAAAAGTTTCTGATGCTGTACACAGTCAAATGCCTTTGAATAATCCACAAATCATGAGTATAGGTTTACATTAAATTCTCTGCACTTCTCTATTATTAAACACATGTTGAATATGTGATCTCTTGTTCCTCTTCCTTGTCTAAATCCAGCTTGAACTACGTTAATCTCTTCTTCCATTTTCTTACGATGTCTTGCCATTATGACTTTTAGTAGGATTTTACTTGCATGACTGATCAGGGCAACAGTTCTATAATTGGTGCATAATTTCAGGTTGCCTTTTTTTGGTATTGGAATGAAGATAGTTCTCTTCCAATCTTTTGGCCATATACCATATTTCCAAATCTTTGTACATAATGCATGATATATGTGTATGCTTTCTTCTCCTCCCGCTTTAATTAGTTCAGCTGGTATCTCATCACATCCAGGAGATTTACCATTCTTCAGGTGCTTTATAGCCCAAGCAATTTCATCTAATGAGGGTTCAGGTTCTGTCTCTGCTGTCAGTTGGCTCATGTATCTCATTCATATCCTCACTGTCACTCATATCATACATTCTACTGCAGTATCCTGCCATCTTCCTAGAATTTGTCTAGATTTTGTTAAGGTATTTCCCATCTTGTCAGAGATAACATTCAATTGAGGTTGAACATTTCTTGTCAATAACTTCATTTCTTTGAACATTTCATAATCTCTTCCAGTCTTATGATATTGTTCTATTCTGTTACAACAATCTTGTATGTATTGATTTTTGTCCTTTCTTGTGTTCTTTCTTATTTCTCGAGTTAAAGATTTATACTTCATCCTGGTATTATCGGATTCACCTCCATTCTGTTTCAGTTCCCTTCGTTGTTTTATTAATTCTAACGTGTCTGATGTAATCCATGGCTAAAGTTGCTTTTTCTTGGTCGGAATTAAATCTTTGGCTGCAGTTATCAAGATATCTCTAGCTTGTACTGCCAGTTCGCCAGGTGTCATTTCCTCTTGTACAGACATTCAAGACCCCTAAAACGATTCCCTAACTTCTACGTTGTATGCATCTGGTATTTTTGTGAGATCAAAACGAAGTGGCCTTGGTCCTCGGGTAAGCTTTTTGAGTTTTAATTTCAGATCTGCTTCTAATAACTTCTTCTTCTTCTTCGTTCATCCGGAGTTTTTTTTTCGGACGTGATTGCGTTGTGCCTGTTTACAGCAGAGCTGCGTTCTTGCGCCGTTAGGCCGACACATCCGACTTCTGCGGGCATTTGTTGACCGGGTTAACCTTCCCGGGCTTCTAATAACTGATGATCTGTATCACAGTCTGCACTACGTAGGGTTTTTGCAGATGTTATGCTTGATCTCCATCTTCTTTGTATTAAAATATAATCTATCTGATTTTTGGTAATACTGTCTGGAGACTTGCATGCGAAGAGTCTTCTTGGATGTTGTTTAAAAAGCGTGTTGGCTATCGTTAACTCATTTTCTGTGCAAAATTCAATTAATTTGTCACCTGCATCATTTCTATTTCCTAATCCAAATTTTCCTAAAACGTGTCTCTCATTTTCAGCTCTTCCTGCACCTACTTTTGCATTAAAATCCCCCATTATTATTGCTATATCATTATGACCAATCTTATTTAATGTGTCTTGTAGTGTGTTGTAAACATCTTCAATTTCGTCCTCCTCTGCTGTTGAAGTAGGTACATATATCTGTATGAGAGTTGTGTTTTTTGGACGGCCTTTAAGACTAATAGTGAGGATTCTTTCACTAACTGGATTATATCCCATTAAAGATTTTGCAATTGTCTTATCTAAATAAAATGCCACTCCACTCTGGCCTCCGACGTCTCTACCAGAATAAATGAAAATACTTCCATTTTCAGTTGTAAATTGTCCCTTGCCGCTCCAGCGATGTTCACTAATTCCTAAAATTTGAATGTTTAACCTCTCAATCTCATCACACACTACTTTAAGCTTTCCCTCATACAGACTTCTCACATTCCACGTTCCTATTCTCACTCTGTTTCTTAGTCTGACACAGGGGATTTCCTTGGTAACACAGTCAGGATTAACTCCGTCATCACGATTACTAGTACTGGTCCCTGTGTCACACTCTTCCCCAGTGTTATCTGATCTGCCTGGCCTGGGGGTCTCGCCACCAGATCTCTTTCTTATTACGTTTTCTTTCATGGTTGTTGTGGTTTCTTGGCAAGTTTGCCATTGCTTTCCTTCTGGGCAGTGACTGTACTAGTCGGTGGCCATAGCCATTGTCTCTACTGATGAGATCATCTGCCTATCGCCGCATAGTGCAAGACCATAACCAACAACAATCTGTCGGCTGCTCTCGCACTCCATCCACCACCTGCTTCCATGGCTTCACGTAACCCTGATCGAAGGGCTAAACGGGTACTCCACCTTGCCCAAGGGTGTCCCGTAGACTAACGGAGGAAAGGAGGCGTCTTGCCTCTCCTTTGATAGGGCATACCCCTACCCCGCTAACCGCTTATTCTCATTACCATATAATAATAGCTATTATGATTATTATTATGATTATTATTTGTATATTACCATTATTATCCTTATCTTCATAATGTTAATAATTATTACAGTTATCATAGCTATAATTATTATGGTAATAGTTATTATTATTATTATTATTATTATTATTATTATTATTATTATCATTATTATTGTCCTATTCGTGTATTTCAGACATCTCTCTTTCAGCAGCATCATGGCAAACAACCGGAGATATTCTGTATATGACAACAAAATTTTCACTTTCTTGTCGGTCACCATTGACTTGACCGATGTGAACCTACCTCGCTGTCACCAATACCATTACCTTAGAACGTATCGCTGCAGTCATCTTCAGTGTCAAAGTGGCCAGAATTGTTCAACCACTTCACGTCAAAATTATGCACTTTTATTGTTTTGTATAATTTTGGTATATCTAGCTATACATGAGGCAGGGGAACTGGTAAAAGATCAAGGGTCCTTCTGGCAGGCTGTTGAGCACATCACCAGCTACTTGAACATAAACATTTGTACATGTTGAACGTTACCACTGTTCAACTTGAAAAACATCATGACTGCAATTAGTTGCATGTCCTTTTTTAACATGACTTTGCAATCAACCCCAGCATTTATTGACTCTATGTAATTTAACTGAAGGATCGCCAAATATCGCCAAATGTGACCTCCCATTTGGACAGAAGGACGATATATGGCTATACTACGGTCATCCTGTCATTTGTTTTGTTTCGTTTATTCTCCCCTATTTCAATGCTCAGTGCACGGAAATTTATATTGTAACATTTGTTCATTTCATTGTGTACCACATTTGGTCCACATTTACTTGTTGTTGAGCACTGAATCAGTTAAAAGGTAAATGTTTTGCTCAGTAGTTTGTTATTGCTTTCTAAACGTCCGGCTCTCATACCAACGAAAACAAAGTCAAACGATCTACTCCAAACTAACTGCCAACAATCGACCATTTTTATCGTGGCATTTTACACTGCATTCATTAACCCCATAATTACAGACACAGGTAAACATACCCTGAATTAAGCAGATTTGTGTGTACACTGAAATAAACAGACTCGTGTGTACCCTGAAACAAACTTGTCTGTACCCTGAAATAAACATACTTGAACCTGCGTCTGACAAACAGAAATACAGCCAACAAAACTGCACAGAACAACAATGTATTTGACCCGTGCAACATTGCTGCCGTGTTGGCACGCGGAGATACAGAGGGGTTAAAGCTATCACACGTGACAGTACACACACGAACATTGGTGGGGCTGTTAGACATGTGGACATAGAGTAGCGTAAAGAGCTAAGTTATGATGTGCATAGAGATCACTACAGCAGAAAATGCTGGTGTTGACTGCGAGGTCTGGTAAAGGATATGTAAGTAGTATAACATCTTGATATCAATAATGTACATAGTAATATATTATAAGCAAGGGGTCAGGGAGAAATAAAACAAATTAAGGTACAGGATTAAAGGTGAGAGAGAGAGAGAGAGAGAGAGAGAGAGAGAGAGAGAGAGAGAGATGGTGTGTGGGTGCATGTGTCTGTACATGTGTATGTGTGTGTGTGTGTTTGTGTGTGTGTGTGTGTGTGTGTGTGTGTGTGTGTGTGTGTGTGTGTGTGTGTGAACAAGATAAAAGAAAACAAAGACACCAGTAATATGTGGCACGCATATTTAGACGCTTACTGTATACACAAATCTGGAAGCTTACTTTATACACAGATGTGGACGCATACTTTATATACAAATTTGGACACTTTATACACAGATGTGGACGCATACTTTATATACAAATTTGGACACTTTATACACAGATGTGGACGCGTACTTTATATACAATTGTGGACACTTTATACACAGATGTGGACGCGTACTTTATATACAAATTTGGACACTTTATACACAGATGTGGACGCGTACTTTATATACAATTGTGGACACTTTATACACAGATGTGGACGCATACTTTATATACAAATTTGGACACTTTGTACATAGATGTGGACGCATACTTTATAAACAAATTTGAACTCTTACTTTACACGCAAATTTGGACGCTTAATTTATGCACAACTTTGAACGCTTATTTTATACATAGATTTGGACGCGTACTTTATACACAAATCTGGACACTTACTTTATACATAAATTTGGACGATTAATTTATACACAGATTTGGACGGTTACTTTATACTCAAAATTGACGCTTACTTTATACACAGATTTGGACGCCTACTTTATACATACATTTGTACGATTACTTTATACACAAATTTGGACACTTTATACACAAATTTGGACGATTACTTTATATACAAATTTGGACGCTTACTTTATACATAAATTTCGACGTTCATTTTATACGCCAGCTGTGGTACTATATGTCACTACCTACTACATTATTTATTTGGACACTATAGTTTTCTCGGCATTTGTAAAGAAAGTAAGTGTGTTGCATTATTAAGAAGATAGGATAGATGTTTTACATTGTAAAAAAGGTAGTTTGCCATTGCTCACATTCTTGGCAGAGACCATTGTGTTTGGTGACCGCAGCCATTGTCCCTGTAAAGTTATCCTCATTAATATATAATAAGACGTCAGTACTGAAGACTGTTTCCTAAGACAAATAAAATTGAGGAAACTTGAATATTTTTTAGTGTGTAAACAGGTATGAATGTCTTGACACAATCATAATCGTCATCATCATGTGCCATGCCGATGTGCTTAAGCGGTCATGTTTCGCCATCTTACACATTCACAACAGTCGTGGATCAGCTTCGTGTGGTAAAGCCATCTCAATCTTGTCAGTTGTCATAACATTCTTTACATTATTTCTTCTTATAAAATGCCCAAAAATGTTTGAATGTCTGCGTCTAATTTTTCAAGTCATTTTACAGCTTTCATTTGCTTCTTTTATTACTTGCTCATTTGTTTTTCTGTCTCTCCGTGTTATATTCTTTGCATTTTCCGTAGAAACCACATTTCCACAGCCATCATATGTTTTTCAGCTTGTCTGTTCATCGTCCTAATTTCACATCCATACAAAAGTACAAGTTCTATGCAGCAGTTCATCGCTCTTTTTCTACAATAATTATGGAGGACGGCAAAATTTGTGAGGAGGAGGAGAGGAGGATCACGTCGAGGATGGGCGTGTGATATGATAGATAATCTACACATGGCAGCAATAGATGCAGAGCATATGGCTTCTTGTATAGAAGAGTGTTGGACAACGATAATGGGAGAAAGTGTCTTTACAGTACAAGTCATTGAATTGTGATTAAACTACTGCATTGTACTATTTCGTTACACTTCATTGCAAGTTAGTTTTTCACTTGCTCGTTATAACTTTCCTCGTGTTGAATTAATGTGCAGTGGAGGTGGGATATTCATCTCTTTATCACAAATTAAAATCTAAATTCAGGCCACCATCAATCCCGGTGTTCAACCCATCCTCCATAGTCAACAAAGCAATCCCTAAATTGTCGTTGATATTGGTGTTGCTGTTGCTGTTGAGTACCGAAGGCGGCCCCCGATATACTCATAGCGTTGTAAGGATTACTTCTATCGAGTTGAACACTAGTTTGATGAGATGGCTGTCTGCTGCCTCCAAGTACAGATGCCATCATCATCATTCCGAGATCACTATCGCCAGTGTCTCCTATGTCGCGCAGTTCATCAAAGAAACTTTCAAACGCATCCCCGGCTCCGTCCAGTTCTTCGGCCAGACCGTCCCAATTTCCTGAATTATGTCACTAACCTCACTTAAACCTTCGCCAGCCATTTCCCCAAGTTCTGCGATGCCTTCTGCAGCCGCTTTCACTACATCACCAGCGCCGTCTACAACATCTCTCACCGCATCACTAGCATCTGCTACAACTTCCTTCAAGGCATCCCCAGAATCACCAACAACGTCTTTCACAGCATCCCCAGCGTCATCCACAACATCTTTCACAACATCACCAGCGTTCTGTACACCATATTTAAGGGCATCGCCTGCGTCAGCAACCACATCTTTCAATACCAAAATTAACAGCGACACTGTCAGAGAGCTCCTGTTTGCTGATAACTGCGCTCTATACGCCAACTCAGAGGCGGACATGCAACATAATGTTTCAGCTCTCTCACATGCCAGTGCCAACTTTGGGCTCAATATCAACTTGGAGAAGACTGTAGTTATGTACCAGCCAGCTCCAGGGAATAATCACACTGTGCCGAATATCACAGTGAAAGATCATAGAATAAGTGTTGTGGACAAATTCACCCATCTTGGCAGCACTGTGTCACAAGCTGCCACAATTGATGACGAAGTGAATGCAAGAATCTCCAAGGCCAGTGCGGCCTTTGGCAGACTGTACAAGAATGTATGGGACAGAACTGGAATAAGCCTGCAAACAAAGCTAAATGTCTACAAAGCAGTTGTATTATCCACACTGCTATATGCTTGTGAAACTTGGACTGTTTATCAGCGACACGCTAGGAAATTAAACCACTTCCACACAGTCTGCCTAATGAAGCTACTGAAGATTAAATGGCAAGACAAGATTCCAGACACTGAAGTCCTAGAAAGAGCATCCATGCCCAGTATCCACACTATACTGATGCTGGTCACTTGACTCGCATGCCAGATCACAGGCTCCCTAAACGAATGTTTTACAGCGAACTGCGTTGTGATAAATGCTCCCAAAGTGGCCAGAGAAAACGCTTTAAAGACACTCTGAAAATCTCATTGAATGCTTTTGGAATTCATCATGACACCTGGGAGGTTGCAGCCAGAGACCGAAATTCGTGGCGTGCATCATTACGCAAAGGTGCAGTCATATGTGAGGCAACCAGGACTGCAAGAGCTGTGAAGAAAAGGCTGGACAGAAAAACCACTGCAGGAAATCCTCCTCCAGAGACGACAAGCATTCTTTGCCCACATTGTCAAAGAACATTTCGAGCCAAAATAGGCCTTATCAGCCATCTTAGAACTCACGGCTAAATACTTTCAACCCCACTGAATGAAATGAATGGTCATCATCATTCTTGATGGACAAACAACATTATAGACATTAGATAACCACAACTATCTACTATTATAGATATCATAAAATAACAACTATGTACTATTATAGACATTAGATAACCACAAATATCTTTTAATATAGACGTTATAAAACTACAGCTATACACTATTACAGACATTAAAAAACTACAACTATGTACTATTATAGACATCATAAAACTACAACAGTTCACTATTATAGATATTTTAAAACTACCACTATGTACTTTTATAGATATCATAATATCACAACTATCTACTATTATAGCCATTATAAAACCACACTTATTTTCTATTATTTTCTATTATAGACATTATAAAACTAAAGTTATGTACTATTATAGAAATTTTAACACTGCAGCTAACTACCATTATAGGAGGTCCGGTTTCAAGATGGCGACGGACGGTCTGGTTGCTTTGTGATCGTTAACTTTTTCGCGTAGGAGATGGATTTATTCATCTCTTGCGTGTAATTTGTGTGCCAGGATGTAAAACCAGGAGTTTCTACTCAAGATCTGCGTGGATGCTACGGAGTTTCGTGCATCGAGCGAAGCAATCCTTGAGTGAATATTTCGCAGCGTGTGTGGTTTCTGTTGTTTTCGGTTTTTCAACATGGCGGAAAAACGTGTTTTCTCCGAGCGGTCAGCAGTGAACCTAACGAGGCGGCGTGGACGCCGGGCAGGCAGAAAGCGACAAGGTAAGCGTGGTGATTTAAGACGTTTTAGACTCAAGTGTCACCGTCTAAGACTCAGGAATATCCGTATTCTGCATTGGAATTGCGCCAGTGTAAAACAACGGGGCTCTATTTTAGAAACCCTGGTTTACAGGAACGACATTGTAGCGCTCCAGGAGACGAGACTGGGCGATCAGCTACTCCGAATTGCCGGCTTCAAATGTTTCTACAACAGACGACATCTGGGAATGACGATTCTCGTTCGTGACAGCATGGTGGCGTCAGAGCTAGACATGTCCAGTTGGGACAGTGACGATATATAAATACAGGCGTTGAGAGTTCAATCCAGTATACCTATTCGTGTTGGTTAATGTTTATGCCCGCAACGCGAGTATGGATTCCCAGAAGTGGCAGTGCTTAAGTGACATATTAGGTCACGAGAGAAATGTTATTTTCTGTGGCGATTTCAACGCTAAAGGCAGATCATGGGGAAACATTTCCTCCAACACACAAGGGGAGGAGCTCGAGACTGCACTTGAAACCATTGACCTGGTTTGTATCAACAGTGGCTGTGTCACCAGGACAGCAAGCCGTCCAGGCGATGAGGACAGTGCTATTGATCTGGCGCTGGTTTCACCTTCACTCACTACAGTGTGTAGATGGGGTGTCCTAGGACACCACTGGCAGCGACCACCACCCTTGCAGCATATTGGTGGAGAAAGGCAGAACCAGGCAGCACAAGCTAAAGGTAAAGACTTTCCAGTATGACAGTACAGGGCAAGATGTGGTGAGTAAAATAAGACGTGACAAGCGCAGAAAGCTTCAGGGCAGGAAAAAAAGCTGGGAGCAGCCACCTTGGTGGAATTTCGAGGTGGAGAAGGCTTGGGTGGATAAGCGTAGTGCTGTAAGGAGATGGCAAAATGCCAAGAAGAACAGAGCTGGTCATCCTAGTCCCTGCATGCACTTAGAAAGAGAGATGCACACAAAAGTAAGCTATTTCAAAAAACTGGTCAAGGTGGTTAAAAGCGAAAAATGGGCAGAGGTGTGTCAAAGAGTAAGCACAGACAAGTCACTGAAATTGTTCTGGCGACTACATAAAAGCATGAGTGGTGTAGTCAAGAATAAGAGCATTTCTGACTTCCAAGGTGCTGACCTCATCTGGCAGAGGACTGACGAGGACAAGGGCAAAGCCCTCTTTGAACGCTATCTAGAGCAGAGCAACCAGACAGACATGGGAGGCCGAAATCTGGCCAAGGAGGTCACCTCAGACAGGTGCAAGGCCCAGAACACTTCGGATGAAGACACAGTGACAGTGAAAGAAATCAAGGCTGTGCTTCGACGATCAAAAAACAGCGCTCCAGGGCCTGATGGCATAAGATACGACGACATCAATAGGTGTACCGACAACGAGCTAGAGAAACTAGCAGACATGTACAACAACAGTATAGGGAGTGCTAGCATCAAGGAGGAGTGGTTACACAGCTATCTGATTCCCTTGCCGAAGCCTGACAAAGACCACACAAAAATTCAGGGATATCGAATTATAACCATGCAGAATACAATAGGCAAGCTGCTGGAGAAGGTAATTGCCAGGAAAATATCAAGCCAGCTAGAGAGGCAAGGTGTTTTCCCACCTACCCTGGGTGGGTACCGTCCAAAAAGAGAAACCTGGACCAATGCAGCAGTTTTTGCCCATGATGTCTATGAAGGTTTCCACTCAGGCATTGAAACCTTTGCTGCAGCGATTGATCTTGAGGACGCGTACAACAGAGTACCATTGGATTTTTTAATGCTTCAGCTTCTTGAACTCAAAGTAAGTCCATTCCTCCTTAGTTGGATCGCTGCAGCCCTCTTCCAACGGAAAGTAGTTTTTAGATGTGGCAGTTGGACTTCGGAACCAACAACAATATATCCTGGCCTACCACAGGGATCACCATTATCTCCGGTACTGTTCAACGCCTACACAGTGAGAATCACCAGTGAGCAGATCACTGGACCTGGCAGGACATTGTCATATGCCGATGATGTTTTAGTGTATCGTCAGGGTAAGGATAGAGAGCAGGTTGCTGTGGAACTACAAACCGAACTCAATCGCATAAGTACTTGGTGTGATGAAGCTGGGGCAATGGTCAACCCAACAAAGGCAACAGTGACTTGGTTCTCGTTGAATAATCATATTGTCAACACTCCAACACCAACTGTAAAGCTGTGTTCAGAGACGGTGGAAAGAACGCAGGCAATGAATTACCTGGGGATACGGTTTGATCGAAGCCTTGCTTATAATGAGCACATAGACCAGGTGATAACAAAGGCCAAGCGGGGTTTGGCTGCGATGCGGGTGATGGCGGCAGCAATCTGTGAGCAGCGCCATCTATGACTTCTGTACGAGGGGCTGGTCATGTCTGTTTTGGAGTATGCAATGGCAATCCTGACTCTCAGCCATAAGCTGATAGAAAGGATGGAAAGGATACAGAATGAAGCTATGCGCATTATTCTTGGATGTACAAGAGATACAGCATGCAGGGCGATGCGCTACCTTCTTGATTTTCCAACCATTGAAGAGAGAATACAAGTTTGCAGAGCACGCGCCTACCTCAGAGTTAACGCAAACACACAACATCCACTGCATAGTGAAATTATGAAGGTGAAGGGCAGCAGGTTAAAAAGAGGACGGTCGTGGATGGGTCAAGCCGAAGACATTCTTCAACAGGTGTGTTCACTTGAGGACTTAGAACCTGGCGAGGAGTGGGTACAAGTGCCAACAGATTTCTGCACATCCTTTTCAGTTTGCATCCAACTAGATAGAAAATGCAGACAAGAAAATCCGGCTGCTGTGGAGGCTGAAGTACAAGCGTTGATTTTCGAGAATTCGCTAGACGGTGATGCTGTCATCTACACAGATGGGTCGGTCGTCCGACATGTGAGAAGCTCATGGGCCTTTACGGCTCGGGCCGGAGGGAGAATTGTGAAGGAGGACTCTGGTGCTTTCACTGAAACCACAAGTAGCCTGACTATGGAAGTCATGGCAGTAAGTAAAGCAATAACATGGCTCGAGACACAGACATTCACTAGGGCATGTTTCCTTAGCGACTCAATGAACATGATCAAGAGGATAGAGGAGGGGTCGATCCGAAGAGAATGGTTGCTGCCTCTGGAGCGGTCTCGGCTGGCAAAGATTAGTTTCATCTTCGTGCCAGGGCATGCGGGAGTACAAGGAAATGAGCGGGCTTACAAGCTCGCAGGTGAGGCTACTGTGGAGGGCGGACGCGCCATGGACCAGGCTGACATTCTGAATGCTCTACGAGAAGTAAGACTTTTGCGTGAACCAAGTGATGACTGTGAATCTACAACCATGGCCAGACTGAGAGAACAGCAAATTAAAAGAGGGGTGGCCAAACAAGAACACTACGCAGGAAGCCAAAGAAGATTGATAAACCAACACAGAACTGATGTCGTTAGCCGCTACACGCTGCGGGATTTGCTGAGGAGGGGGTCCGAGCACTTATGGACTGAACGGTTCGATGTGCAATGAGGATGATCTGTCGCCTAACTAACTAACTAGCTATCTACCATTATAGACATAATAAAATCACAACTATATACCATTATAGACATCATTAAACCACAGAAGATGGCAGACGGGGCAGAGAAATCGAGATCAGATGTCAAGCAACTAGAGCACTTACATATCAACTAACACCCTTTCTGAAACATCCAAATATACCCATGTTCGCAAAACGACAGATAATAAACACTAAATTCACACCAACACTTTGCTACCATTCTTAAACTTGGACATTATCCAAATCATGCTTTCACAAAATCAACACTTGTGAGATGAGATGCCTGAGAAGATCTGCCAACTTAACAATCCGAGACCGAGTAAGAAATGTTGTTATCAGACAGACAGGGGAATCAACACCTTGTGCCACGTTTGCTGAAATACAGAATATTAAACGGTTTGGTCATCTCGTTAGAATGCAACACCATCAACTATCACCACTAGCCCTATCAAAGATCATCTATCTGCAACGAGAGTAAGAGGACGCCAGAGAAAAAAAATGGATTGACGACATAAAAAGACATTGTACAATAACATGAATGACGCTTTCTAATGCCACCCATCGGTCGCTGGAACGCCAATTATTCCTCCCCACGACGCTTCACGGCAAAATTGGAAGATGAGGATAGACCTCTTTATTAAGTCTTACGTTCTTATCCATTTTCCCTTCTCTTTAATCTTACTTTTATTTGTCCACATAGTGGTTCACGATCATTATTACAGTGAGCACCAAGCATTGTCTTACATTAATGAATGCATTTCTAATTTTTTTTTAATAAGCATGTGTCAATCTGGTTGCATATTTTCTTATCATGGCTTTTCCATGTGTATAATGGTCTTTTATATTTTTTTTTGGTGTTTAAACCATGTGTTTCCTATTGTCATGTCATTGATATTTGCATTTTCTATTAGTTTTTCTCCTGCTTCATTTCTTGTATCTAAACCACACACACACACACGCACACACACACATACACACACACACACACACACAACACATACACACACACACACACACAAATACAAACAATTAGCAAACAGAAGTCACAGATTGATAATGCACATTGGGAGCAAGTCGCCGCTGAACGTGTTGCAGGGCAAATATCAGAAATGGAATAATTGCAGGTCACATATCAGAAATGGAATAAAGGCAAAGGAGAAAATTATTACAGATAAGTCACACACCGAGAGTGTAAGACGCAAGATGGTGAATGGTGGTGAAAATGACCATGTGTTCACATGCATCCACCGTGGACGAACATTTACTGCGCGAATTGGCCTTAACAGTCACATTTCGCCACCGCCATGGGCGTAGTTATTAGGCCTTTTTGAAGCACAAACTATTTATTGTCTGTCAAGACGGCAAGTTGTCAATGTATGTATGTATGTAATGTGAATAATAATGATGAAAATAACAACACTGATGATAATAATAATGTTAAATAATAATAATAATAATAATAATAATAATAACAGCAACAACAACAACAACAACAACAACAATCATGAACCATGCCCAAAACAAGACTGATGAAGTAACTTGAGGCATTTCAACTTAAATGTAAAAACTCAGAAAACCGTACATTAAAATACAAATACAGAAATTCGACCAAATCTGAACATCGAAGAACCCTGGCCAATAAACAAAGTCATGTCTGAGGAAACTGAAATAGTGTAGTCACATCAACGTCATAGTGGCTGGGAGAGGACAGGGATGGGGCGGGGGGGGGGGGGGACTGGGAGAAGATTCGGGGCTCTATCAGCTGGAGGAGGAGGACACGGGACAGTAAAGACACCTGGGGCATGGAAACTGGCAAAGGATCGAGAATCTTCTCAGCGGGTGTTGATGATGGCGACGTCTTGTAACGGATCTGCTACATGCAGGTGACGAGTGATGGACTGATGACAGTGTGCAATGTTTGTGTTTTTAATGCTTGTATTTAACGTTGTGCTGGGCTGGTCACTTGACTCGCATGCCAGATCACAGGCTCCCTAAACGAATTTTTTACAGCGAACTGCGTTGTGGTAAACGCTCCCAAGGTGGCCAGAGGAAACGTTTTAAAGACACTCTGAAAATTTCACTGAATGCTTTTGGAATTCATCATGACACCTGGGAGGCTGCAGCCAGAGACCGAAATTCGTGGCGTGCATCATTGCGCAAAGGTGCAGTCATATATGAGGCAACCAGGACTGCAAGAGCTGTGAAGAAAAGGCAGGACAGAAAAACCACTGCAGGAATTCCTCCTCCAGAGACGGCAAGCATTCTTTGTCCACATTGTCAAAGAACATTTCGAGCCAAAATAGGCCTTATCAGCCATCTTAGAACCCACGGCTCCACACCTTCAACCCCACTGGATGAAATGAATGGTCATCATCATTCTTGATGGACAAACAACAACAACATTTAACGTTGTATAGTTTTAAGGTGACATTCTAGCGGCCAGGGTGAAATCTGTGTGCACTATTCTGTGTACGAAGGTTTGTTGGTGTCGACACTGTTTTTATTTGTTTTATTATTAATTAAATTAATTATTTAATTATTAATATTTTATTAGTTTTGTTATTATTATTATTATTATTATTATTATTATTATTATTATTGTAGTAGTAGTAGTAGTAGTATCGACAACTTACAGACGGAATCTCCATATATGAAGCCCATAATCGGGCACTCTCCAGCTGTTTATTCTTAACCTCGACACCGCAAAGAACAAGAGAAACAGGCTGAGATTAGATAAATATTACTATTTTGATTATTATTGTTCTTGGTGTTATTTAAATAATATGGTAGTTTCGGGGCTGGCGAAAAGTCTCTAAACTAAACATCATTTTCATATGAGCAATCTTCCAGTTATTCGCCAAACAACCACCCAATAAACCAAACAGAAATCCAAATAATCAACTAAACAACAAACAACGAACAAAATCTAAAAAACCATCCAAGCTAACAATCATCCAAACAACCAACCAGTCAACCAAACAAACAAACAAACACACACAAAAACGAAGCAAAGAAACAATCAAACAAACAACCAATCAACAAACAAACAATCAAACAGACAAGAAATCAGCAAACAAACAAACAAACAATCAATAACACAAACAACATACCAAACAAAACACAAGCTAACAAAATAAACAACTAAACAACCAGTTAAACGTTCCACAACGCTTTGCAGGTAAACGCCGTCTTGCCCGTTGAATCATCAATGATTTCTTCTGCGCAATCTTCCGAATCCTGTCTTCACATGCTGGGTAGACATATCCACGATCACCAATTTGACACCGAATCGGCTGCTCACGCCTGGTTTAACCAGCAGCCTGTCACAGCTGTTGTCCGTGGGTGGCCGCTGTCGAAAGCTGACAGCTGCGAGGAGCCACAGGCGTGTGCAGGATGTCAGGCTTAGACCAATAGGGAATGGGCCCTGAAAAGGGCATGACAGTCATTTTTACCAAGGGTACTACAAATTCCTGACACCCAAGTCCTCCCAAAATACACATATGCATGCATACATACACATACACACGGAGAGACACATAATAAAAACGTACACACACATAAACACCCACGTACACACACATACACACACATGCACACACACATACACACACATACACAATCACGTATACACGGACACACCCATACACACACGTACACCCACATATACACATACACACATATGCACGCACATATATACACCCACATACACACTCATACACAAACATGTACACACATTTACATATACACACATATACATTTACACACATACAAATACACACGCATACACATACACACGCATACACACACTCATACACACATACACACGCATACACACGTATACACATATTCATACACATACGCGTACACACATACATACACACACGTACATACACTCATGCCAATACACGTGTGAAAAAGACACATAATATGTTACATGCGTTTAATAATTCAAGGACGCGGCCTGGATTAATAACTGCAACATATCAGGTTTTTATATGTAATGTAGAACTTTCTGGACACAGCCATGTAAATTACAAAGTTTGTCGAGGCGTATACACCATACAATAGTTTGCGAAGTATATCAATATTTCCATTTAAAGTAAAGCCATAGGTGTAGGCAATATCCAAAGCTGTAGTTGGAACAAAGACCAACAAACAGGTCCCACAGATGATAAGAATCATTTTGTGGACCTTCATGTCTGCCGCAGTTGTCTTGTTAGACAGTCGCTGTCTTGTGTGTACAGCGTGTGCCAGTTTTAGCGCCGTTGTCGTGCCACAAACAGACACAGTTGCCACGTTGACAGTTCCCAGCAAATTGTTAAACCACACCTGGCTGTAGTAAGTCAATCTATTAGACGCCCACCAGTCACTTTCACTTAAAAGGTTCTGGGTAATATTTTTTGTGTCGAACAGCCTAATTATTTTAAATCTGCCAAAACCCGGACCAATTATACCACAAACGTAAACTACAATAAAGATAACAATAAGTTTGACTCGAAATGGTGTAAAAATTCTGGCCACTTTGAAGGGGAAGAAGACTGCGATGAAACGTTCTATGGCAATGGCACTGGTGGTTGTAACACTGAGGCCGGTGCAAAGTTGGTCTATCATGTGGATCGAGTAGAAATGGAGCATATTGTCGAAGTTTGTAGCAGACTGAATGTCTATTAATAATACGAAGTATGGACTCTGTCTGAAATACAGAGGAGTAAAATCTGTGTTAATACGTTTTAGTGTGTGTGTGTGTGTGTGTGTGTGTGTGTGTGTGTGTGTATGCGTGCGTGTGTGTGTGTGTGCGTGTGTGTGTGTTTGTGTGTGTGTGTGTGTGTGTGTGAAACTACCTTCTGCAAAGCTTGCCAAGAAACCTTGACAACCATGATATAAAACCTACTAAGAAAGAGATCTGGTGGTGAGACCCCCAGACCAGCCAGATCAGATAACACTGAGGAAGAGTGTGATATAGGGGCCGGTATCATGATGACGGAGTTATTCCTAGCAGTGTTACCAAGGACATCCAATGTGTCAAACTGAGAAGGAGAGTAAGACTAGGAACGTGGAGTGTAAGAAGTCTGTATGAGGGAAAGCTTAAGATATTATGTGATGAGATTGAGACGTTAAATATTAACATGTTAGGAATAAATGATCATAGCTGAAGAGGCAAGGGTCATTTTACAACTGAAAATGGAAGTCTGTTCATGTATTCTGGTAGAGATATCGGAGACCATAGCGAGGTGACATTTTGTTTAGATTGTGTATAGATTTGTTTAGACTACGAAAGATTTAATTGGATAGAATTCTCACGGCCATACTTAAAGGCCATCCAAAAGACAAAAACAAACAACAACAACAACAAAAACAATTTAAAAAAAACACAACTCTCATTAAGATTTATGCACTTAATTCATCAGCATGGGAAGAGGAAATCGATGACTTTTACAGCATACCACAAGACACATTGCATACAATTGGTCATAATGACATAACAATAATAATGGAAGATTTTAATGCAAAAGTGGGTACAGGAAGATCTGAACATGAGAGACATGTTTTATGAAAATTTGGATTGGGAAATAGGAATGATGCAGGTGACAAATTAATTAAATGTTTTGCACAGACAATGAGTTAACGGTAGCCAAGACTCTGTTTAAACAACACCCAAGAAGACACTTCACGTAGAAGTCCCCGGACAGTACTACAAAAACCAGAGAGATTATATTTTATTATACGGAAGATTTAGATCAAGCATAGCATCGGCTAGAACCTTACTTAGTGCAGACTGTGATACAGATCATAAATTATTAAAAGCAGGCATCCCGTGAAAGTTTACCTGGTCAACAAATGCCCGCAGAACTCGGATGTGTCGGCCTAACGGCGCAAGAACGCAGCTGTGCTGTAAACAGGCACAACGCAATCTCGTCCGAAAAAATTTAAAAACTCCGGATGAACACAAAAGAAGAAGAAGAAAAGCAGGCGAGAAAGTAAAACTATAAAAGCTTACCCGGGGACCACGGCCACTTTGTTTTGATCTCACAAAAATACTAGATGCATACAACATAAAAATGAAGAATCTTTTTGTGTTCTTGATGTCCATACAGGTGGATTTGACACCTGATGAACTGGCAGTCCAAGATAGAGTTATCTTGATAACAGCAGCCAAAGATTTAATTCCGACCACGAAAAAGCAACATAAGCCATGGATTACATCAGGCACGTTAGAATTAATAAAACAACCAAGCAAACTGAAATTTAAATGAGGTGAATCCGATAATTGCAGAATGAAGTATAAATTTTTAACTCGAGGAATAAGAAATAACACAAGAAAGGACAAAAACTTATATATACAAGATTGCCATACCAGAATGGAGCAATATCATAAAACTGGAAGAGATTATGAAATGTTCACAGAAATGAAGTTATTGACAAGAAATTTTCAACATAAATTGAATGTTATCTGTGACAAGTTGGGAAATACCCTAACGGAATCTAGACACTTTATAGAAAGATGGCAGGAATACTGCAGTGGAATGTATGATACGAATGACATTGCGGATATGAATGAGGTTCATGAACCAATGACAGCAGAGACAGAACCTGAACGTTTATGTTAACAGGTCTGCCGATTAATTTAACTAGTAGAACATTGTCTGAGACAGCCGAATATTCTTGAACAGATTTTGATGTTTGCCGATCCAAGATAATTGCTACCCCTCTTTGTCGTTCTTCTCCTCCAGAATAAACAATCTTTAAATCCTCATCTGTCTTAATCCATGCTCCTTTCCATCTCGTTCGCACATCCCTATTATATTAATCTTCTCTCTTTCCATTTCTTGTTTGTTGTTATCTAATTTTCCGTCGTCGCTTAACGTCATAACATTCCATTTTGTCAATGTTAATGTCCCTGTCCTTTTCTTGTGATGATCAATAATTAGGCGAATCATAATAAACTAGGCACTTTTAAAGAAGGTAGTTTGCCGTTGCTTTCCTTCCTGGCAGTGACCATACTGATGAGATACCAGCTGAACTAATTAATGCGGGAAGAGAAGAAAGCATACAAATCTATTACGCATTATATAAAATGATATGGAAATACGGCGTATGGCCTAACGATTGGAAGAGAACTTTCTTCGTTCCAATTCAAAAAGGGCAATCTGAAATTATGCTCCAACTATAGAATTGTTGCCCTGATCAGTCAGGCAAGTAAAATTCTACTAAAACTCAAAATTAAAAGACTTCGTAAGAACATGGAAAAAGAAATTAACGTCGTTTAAGCTGGAATTAGGCAAGAAAAGGGAACAAGAGATCACATACTCAACATGCGTTTAACAATAGAGAAGTGGAGAGAATTTAATATAAACCGATTCTCATGTTTTGTGGATTATTTGAAGGCATTTGACTGTGTACAACATCAGTGCCATGCTCCAGCTCACGGCTCATGGCATGTTCAAACATAGTCACGTTGAAGTACGTGACAAGCGTGGATCTTGAGCCACGGGGTGCACACCAAGTCGTCGTCGAAGCGAATAAACTAGATTCGCGAACTGAGAGGGCATTCAGCTCGTGGTTTGTCGTCGAGTACGGACACCACGTAATGAACATAGCATCGGTCAGATAGTGTGCCCCTAAGTAGATTTATAATAATTGTTCATATACAGTGTAACATTGTTGGATGAATGTTCGTGTAAGTGACAGTGTAACATTGTTGGATGAATGTTCGTGTAAGTGACAGTGTAACATTGTTGGATGAATGTTCGTGTAAGCGACAGTGTAACATTGTTGGATGAATGTTCGTGTAAGTGACAGTGTAACATTGTTGGATGAATGTTCGTGTAAGTGACAGTGTAACATTGTTGGATGAATGTTCGTGTAAGTGACAGTGTAACATTGTTGGATGAATGTTCGTGTAAGTGACTGTGTAACATTGTTGGATGAATGTTCGTGTAAGTGACAGTGTAACATTGTTGGATGAATGTTCGTGTAAGTGACAGTGTAACATTGTTGGATGAATGTTCGTGTAAGTGACAGTGTAACATTGTTGGATGAATGTTCGTGTAAGTGACAGTGTAACATTGTTGGATGAATGTTCGTGTAAGTGACAGTGTAACATTGTTGGATGAATGTTCGTGTAAGTGACAGTGTAACATTGTTGGATGAATGTTCGTGTAAGTGACAGTGTAACATTGTTGGATGAATGTTCGTGTAAGTGACAGTGTAACATTGTTGGATGAATGTTCGTGTAAGTGACAGTGTAACATTGTTGGATGAATGTTCGTGTAAGTGACAGTGTAACATTGTTGGATGAATGTTCGTGTAAGTGACAGTGTACATTGTATAATGTTTTAGACGAACAGAGTGTCGAAAACCCGAGTCGGAGTTGTGTTCTAACAGTAAGTTTTCATGGACTGTATAGAGTGGAAGAGCCTAAGTATAAACAAATATAATAACAGAGATGTCTATAGTGATAAGATCACGTCATCATATCTAAATATAAATGAAACGGCACAGAAGTGCGCTCGCACAGAGAAGATGTGTATATGGTATGACGAACGCGCTGTGCGCCTACCAGTCTCTTCGAAGGCAGTCTCATCTAGGTTGTCATCTCGTCCGTGACCTATAAGACCATGGCAACAACCATAATATCGTCCATGGCAATCAGAAACTTTGGAAGATCATGAGAAATGTGGGTTTTGAACCACATGTAATACAACTCACAAAATTGCTCTATCTAGACCAACAAGAAGGTAAGCAATGGCAAACTACCTTCAGCAAAACTTGCCAAGAAAGATTAACAACCATGATAGAAAACCTAATAATATTGTTAAGAGCATACATCTTTCCCATTACAACATACGCCTGTGAGACCTGGACACTTATTAAACGAGCTGACCAGCGCATAAATGCAGGTGAATATAAATGTTATAGGAGTTCAAAAAATATCTTAGTGTCAGAATCCCCCTCGCCATCGCCTGGCGGAGACGAACTAGTACGACCGTGAACTCAACTAGCAGCTACTACGCAGTGTATGGCCAGTGGTCAGCGTGCTGCACGAAGCGCACGAGAACTAAAAGCAAGGCCAGCACCGCTGGTAGCGCAGACTGCCGACGACTTCGAGACTGGACGGACATGGAAGAAAGTGGTGCATGTATTTGAAGTATTATTCAATGCTTGATGTACGAAAGCTTATATGCTCTGTAGAGACTGAGTGAGTGTACTATTCTATGCATTGATGAACTTGTATGTTGTAGATATGCATCTGTAAATGACATTGTGAGTGCAGCATGATATGAAGAGTGTGATTAAAATGTTTCAGTTATGTTACCGTGTGTTTCGTACAATCATTCGTAGTGTATGATTGTTTCACTCCCTGTCAGAAAGCACGAGCCATTGTCAGTAATAAGTAAGACCCTGACACTTGGATAAAGGAAAGAACAAATTCATCCATATGTCAAGAGCTGAATACTGAAGAAGGTTGGCTATTAAAGACGATAAAAGGGACGCAAAGGTGTTTCCGAGGCACCAGGGCCAGGTTTTATACTGGTCAAGACCTACTAACACGTCCAAGTCGTGCGTCCTGGACAACAGGTTCCTTCGGGGTCCTGGCTAACGTAGTAGGATCGCTGATTCTTCCGAAGTCGGAGAGTATCTGCCTGCACGGCGAGGAACCTCCAGTCTGCACACCAATTAGCCAGACATGGGACAACGGATACTCACGCAAACCTCAGGTCCGGTATGACATCACACTAATGTTGGACAACAGGATGTCTTCATCCGACATACAAGACTTCACGCTGGAGTTCACAGCCAGCGAACGCAAGCAAGCAGGCAGCAAGACGATAAAATAAAGAGAATTGAAATATTTTGGTCCTTGAAACGTCAAGATTAGAGAAAACAATAATGGAGGGGCATATGCCTGGGAAGAGAGGAAAAGGAAGGCCAAAGAGAAGATGGATACGTGATATGGCGAATGATCTCCAGATGGGTGTATCCGACGCGGGACATCTTGCTTATGATCGAGAGGTTTTCCGAAATTTGTTATGCGAGCGAGGTTCTGCAAAGGACCTACTACTGAATGAATGAATATATATATATATATATATATATATATATATATATATATATATATATATATATATATATATATATATATATATATATATATATATATATATATATATATATATATATATATAATATATATATATATGTGTGTGTGTGTGTGTGTGTGTGTGTGTGTACACATAGAAAGAGTGAGAGAGAGAGAGAGAGAGAGAGAGAGGGGTGGGGGAGAGGGAGAGAGAGAGAGTAAATGTTCAAGTTAGTACTGTCATTAAGTACGTTAACTACTTAGTAGTAGCACAGAGTACATTACCTAATAAGCACTATCTTTGAGTACATTACCTAATGAATGCTGACATTTAGTACATTACCTGATTAATGCTGACACTGAGTACATTACCTGATTAACGATACCAGTGAGTACATGAAGTCGAAGACGGAGAGAGCAATGAGCATCACGTTGGTGCTGTCTTTGGCTATTCCGTGTTTTCTCAGCACCGCGATGCTGATTGCATTTCCTGTTAGGCCTACCAAAGCCAGCAGGTTTATAACCCCAATATGAATAATCAAAATGTCAATAAGAGAGATCAAGGTCCTATTTTCTCGGTAATTCTGTCTTGTCACAGCCGTGCCAGTGAAGTTCGTATAATTACCTTTCCCATCCATTTCTCTATTGAGTGTTAAGGTCTTAATAGTTGTAGCGGGCCCGTGCGGTAGATTATCTAACTATGATACAAGACTTCTAAATTTCGCCCCGTAAATCTTTACGTAAAGATGTTCAATTATTGAATGGTTCATATTGCATTGTAATTTCGCTGCTTATGCCGCCCCCTGTCCGGTGCCGCCTGATGCGGCCGCCTCTCTGTATCATAGCACGGCACGACCCTGTGTTGTAACACACATGATTTCTAACGGAACTACTCGATACTGAATAAATCATGCGTCGATTTTTATCTTTGAAATAAACCGTTAATGTTGGTGTTCTAGGTCCGTCGCGAAGAGGCTAAGGAAGCAATTAATAATTCCGCATACCGCACTCGAAACACAGCTGCGGGAGATTTGGCAGCAGACCTCCGTGCCTTGGTTTCAATATATTGGCATGAGTGCCTGTCGTTCAGAAAACAATAGCAATCTATTGAACGTCAACTTGCCAGGAAATCAAAACAGCTAAAAATAATTCTGCGGTTGACTTGGACGTTTTGTGAAGGATATGCAAGAAACGTTTAGACTGAAGGATCATCATGCCAGGTAAATGGCAACGATTCAGTATAACACAAACTTTTAGACTGAAGGATCATCATGCTAGGTAAATGGCAACCATTCAGTATAACACAACTTTAAAACAACTGTTCGCCATGTTTGACAGATAGTGACGTCTCTATGGAAACAATGGTCAGCGGTCACATGACTTCTTAACCCAGAGTCTAAGGGCGTTTAAAGCGGGTTAAAGGCGAGGGTGTCGACTTCATTGCACCGGGTTTTAATCCACGTAACTCGTTCTCTTTCCGCATTCTTTATGTTTACAACTTTCATTTGACAATGTGTTCCCAATGTGAATGTAACATGCACAATAGATAATTGATGTAAGAAAGATAGATGGTCGGAAGGACCGAATGTATAACAGGCCTGCGTGCCAAATTTGGAACCCTTTGAAAATAAAGTTCGTTCGTTTGTTCCGCAGACGGCCAGCCGAAATCATGACACAAAGCACGGTCTCTGTAGCTCCAGCGACGACCCTCAAGGGTCTCTAAGAAAACTGTACTCATGAACTGATTGTTGGTGTCCGGAATCGAACCCACAACCTTCAGAGCGGAGGCTTAACCATTTAGCTACGCAGAACACCAAATTCTCTCAAATAATGATTGTGGGGAGTAGTCGATAGTCATTCTCTGTTACTGTTTAATTTCGTTTCTGTGTATAATAATCCATCATGTGCCATGCCGGTAAGCGTGGGCGGTCATGTTCTGCCATCTCACTCGATCACCAGAGTCGTGGATCAGCTCCGTGTTTCTGTCTTGACCATGCCACAAGGCCAAGCCATCCAGGTACTTGCTTCTAGTTCTTCCCCTTGGTCTGTTCCCCTCGATCTTACCAGTTGTCACCAAATTCTCCAATCCATTTCTTCTCATAACATGCCCAAAAAATTTTGACTGTCTACGTCTAATTTCTCTAATCAATTTACGATCTTCATTTGTTTCTTGAAGGACTTGTTCATTGGTCTTTCTGGCTGTCCATGGTATTCTTTGCATTTTCCTCAGAAACCACATCTCTACAGCCATCAGATGTTTTTCAGCCTGACTGCTCATTGTCCACGCTTCACATCCATATAAAAGTACAGGTTCAATGTAGCATCTCAACACTCTTTTTCTCGTTTCAATTGACATCTTTTTATTGGTCAATATGTTTTTCATCTTGCTAAAGGCTACTTTTGCCATGGCGATTCTTGTTCTAATCTCTTCAAGGCATCTCCCATCAGATGTTATTACTGTTCCGAGATAATTGTACCTGCTCACTTGTTGAAGAATATTCCCATTTACTTGTATATTACATTGTGATATTTTGTCCTTCCTAGTGACGACCATAATCTGTGTCTTTTTACAATTTAATTCTAACCCTAGTTGCTCACTGTGTGTAACAATCGCATCTACTAAATTTTGCAGGTCCTGTTCATTGTCTGCAATCAAGACTGTATCATCTGCATATCTAATGTTATTGATGCATCGTCCCCCAATGTTGATTCCTTCCATATCTTCAATATGTATAATAATAATAATAATAATAATAATAATAATAATAATAATAATAATAATAATAACAATAACAATAACAATAATAAAGATAATAATAATAACAAAGATAATGATACTAATGATAATGATAATAACAATGATGATAATACTAATACTACTACTAATAATAATGATAATAACAACAACAACAAAGATGATGATAGTGATAATACTGATAATAGCAGCAAAGCCAGTGACTCATGAGAGTATGAAGCCATTGGCTCAGAAAGTCGTGGCGTGCTGATGAGCGTAATCTAGCCTAGGAATCAACATACAGCTGAAAGATGCTGATGAGCGTAATCTAGCCTAGGAATCAACATACAGCTGAAAGATGCTGATGAGCGTAATCTAGCCTAGGAATCAACATACAGCTGAAAGATGCTGATGAGCGTAATCTAGCCTAGGAATCAACATACAGCTGAAAGATGCTGATGAGCGTAATCTAGCCTAGGAATCAACATACAGCTGAAAGATGCTGATGAGCGTAATCTAGCCTAGGAATCAACATACAGCTGAAAGATGCTGATGAGCGTAATCTAGCCTAGGAATCAACATACAGCTGAAAGATGCTGATGAGCGTAATCTAGCCTAGGAATCAACATACAGCTGAAAGATGCTGATGAGCGTAATCTAGCCTAGGAATCAACATACAGCTGAAAGATGCTGATGAGCGTAATCTAGCCTAGGAATCAACATACAGCTGAAAGATGCTGATGAGCGTAATCTAGCCTAGGAATCAACATACAGCTGAAAGATGCTGATGAGCGTAATCTAGCCTAGGAATCAACATACAGCTGAAAGATGCTGATGAGCGTAATCTAGCCTAGGAATCAACATACAGCTGAAAGATGCTGATGAGCGTAATCTAGCCTAGGAATCAACATACAGCTGAAAGATGCTGATGAGCGTAATCTAGCCTAGGAATCAACATACAGCTGAAAGATGCTGATGAGCGTAATCTAGCCTAGGAATCAACATACAGCTGAAAGATGCTGATGAGCGTAATCTAGCCTAGGAATCAACATACAGCTGAAAGATGCTGATGAGCGTAATCTAGCCTAGGAATCAACATACAGCTGAAAGATGCTGATGAGCGTAATCTAGCCTAGGAATCAACATACAGCTGAAAGATGCTGATGAGCGTAATCTAGCCTAGGAATCAACATACAGCTGAAAGATGCTGATGAGCGTAATCTAGCCTAGGAATCAACATACAGCTGAAAGATGCTGATGAGCGTAATCTAGCCTAGGAATCAACATACAGCTGAAAGATGCTGATGAGCGTAATCTAGCCTAGGAATCAACATACAGCTGAAAGATGCTGATGAGCGTAATCTAGCCTAGGAATCAACATACAGCTGAAAGATGCTGATGAGCGTAATCTAGCCTAGGAATCAACATACAGCTGAAAGATGCTGATGAGCGTAATCTAGCCTAGGAATCAACATACAGCTGAAAGATGCTGATGAGCGTAATCTAGCCTAGGAATCAACATACAGCTGAAAGATGCTGATGAGCGTAATCTAGCCTAGGAATCAACATACAGCTGAAAGATGCTGATGAGCGTAATCTAGCCTAGGAATCAACATACAGCTGAAAGATGCTGGTGTTTACCGCAATGTCCTGAAACAGGATGGAAACGCGAAAATAATAATAATAATAATAATAATAATAATAATAATAATAGCAATGATATTGATACTATTAATAATAATATTAATGATAATAATCATAATGATAACAATGATAATGGTAATAATACTAATAATAACGATGATGATGAAGATAATAATAATATTACGAATATTCTTAACAATAATAATAATAAAAATTAAAAAAAACACATAATAAAACTAATAATAACAATAATGAACCATGTCAAAAACACGATTGATGAAGTTAACTGGGGCATTTGAACTTAAATGTTACAACAATCTCCGAGGACCCCGTACAGTAAGAAGAAGAAAATACAGAAATACGACCACGATGTGAACATGGATGAACACTGGCCCGTCAACACTGTCATGTCTGGGGAACTGAAATAGTATGCTCACCTCAACGTCATAGTGGCTGCAGGAGAACAGGGATGGGGGGGGGGGGGGGAGGGTTCCTGGGAGAGAAGGCTGGGGTATATCAGCTGGAGGAACAACACGGGACATTCACTGATTCAGTGTCATGGGATGATTAATCGTCTTAAGAGACTTCCCGTATCTGCCGTGAACAAATATACATTTGTTTATTTCCATGTAACCCCCGTTAATGTAATAAATAATACAACATATCTCCTACCATATTAGCAACTTTTAATTCATAACTTTGACACACCCCTACATCCTATTTACCGCCACCCATTTGTATGTGGTCCAAACCCACTGTTTGTTTGGCGCTGCATAAGTTAAAGACACCTCGGGCATGAAAAGGCAGGAAGTGGAGGCTCCAGATCAGAGGTTCCCAAACCACGGCCCGCGGGCCACTTGTGGCCCGCCAGCTGTTAGTAAGTGGCACGCAAGGCATCGTTATTTAATATAATAAATTTTAATAATTTTTTTTTAAATGCACCCTGAGCGCCCCATTAGCGTGTGATAATTTACTCTGCTCGTGGATGCTTTGTTCAGATATTATCGAATGCGCCTGTTCCGTTGGCAACCTTCAGCTTGATCATATGATTTCATTCTGGCGACTATTGTCAACCGAACAATTTGAACACTTGTATTTATTCGCCCAGAGATACATTTGTCGTTTTGGTTCGACTTACAGATGAGAGCAATCATTTTCCGCAATGGCTGTTACAAAAAAGAAGCACCATTCCAGACTCACCGACAGTAACCTAGATGCGCTTATGACTTTGGGCACGACATATTTGTACCCAGACATTCATAAACTGGCATATTAACTTAAGTAACTGGTTATGAAGAACAGTTACAATTGTAAATTAATTACATTAATATCGATTTTAGAAACTGATTTAAAATTTATTGTTAAATGAACTTCTGATTGTAAACCAAACAAAAAAATGACCGCAGTATAGTACTGACACTGACTGCCTTTAAAGTTTTAGAATTTTGTTAACGAAAGTTAAGAAAGGTAAGAATGATATTGCACGAATTGTATAATTTTATAACGTCGTGGCCCGCTTAACTGCCGAAAATAGTAGATATGGCCCTCTGCTTGAAAAGCTTGGGAACCACTGCTCTAGATTGACAGTCTTGTGTCATGGCACGGAAGGGAGTTGACACACGAAATGATCCATGACGTCGGAGATCGCAATTTGTGGAGAGGCATGATCACCCACGCCAGCCAGCAAAGCACTGGATGATGATGATGATGATAGTTTCAAGGTGACATACTAGTCGCTGGGGTGAAATCTGTATGCAAATTGGTAGACACGAGTGTTTGTTGTATTCGTCATTGTTTTAGTATTATTATTATTACAATTATTATTATTATTATTATTATTATTGCTCTTGTTGTGTTATTATTATTATTATTAGTTAAGTTGAGTTGAGTTAAGAACCGACATCACTGCACTCAGGACATTCCCATACGTGCTCCATCCCTTCTTTCAACAGCCAACGAAGAGTCATACTACTAATCATTCCCACCGCTGTCCGATTTAAATTTCTCCTGGTCTTCCCTCTTAGTTTTGAGATTCTTCCAGAACCCCTGCCGATCCCCATTATGTTATTGGTAGTAGTAGTGGTAGTAATACTAGTAGTAGTAGTAGTAGTAGTAGTAGTAGTAGTAGTAGTAGTAGTAGTAGTAGTAGTAGTAGTAGTAGTAGTAGTAGTAGTAGTAGTAGTAGCAGTAGTAGTAGCAGTAGTAGTAGTAGAAGTAGTAGTAGATGTTGTTGTTGGTTTTGTTGCTGCTGCTGCTGTTGTTGTTGTTGTTGTTGTTGTTGTTGTTGTTGTTGTTGTTGTAAAGAGGTCTGCGAAACCAAATCACATTTGATTGAATGTACAGCTGGGAACTCTGTTTACTACTACCCAGTTTTCTGTGAAAACAGCGCTCAGTTCTTTGTTCCTTCAATAGTACAGTTTTCTTATTTGTTCCCCCCTCCCCCTATTCCTCATTTTCTCATCATCTACATTCGACGTAAATTCTTCTCTGCTGAAAATGTCTTCTTCTGTTCCTATAATTTCATTTACTCATTTCCAGTTTCCTTGAATAATCTAACATGTTGAAGTAAATTCATTTATTAATATAATTCTGATAAACATAAACATGTCGAATGTCTCAGATAGGATTAATCTCTCACGCGTAAACTTCCGGTGCGCTGATGGTGGTTAGTGGGTTCAGTCCACACGCAGGTCAGTTGGCCTTAAATGTTGACTTCTCGTTCTTTTCTCGGAGGCGTAAATTACAAGTACCTCAGAAGTCGGTGTGGGCTCGCCTGATGGCGAGGGACACTGGTAATAGGGAAAGCTAACCCTCACGCTAAAATCAGTCGAGTGCACTCCCTAGTAGCAACTAATTGTAGCATTAACACGTCTGTGGGCCACGCTTCAGTTAAGACCGAGTGACCGGAAACATTGTTGTTGTGTAAGATAAACATTATTGAAAATATACGAATATAATAATGTTTGACAGAATGGCTTTAAGAAGCAAGAATATATTATACTCTATAAGTCTCTGTTATAAGTCTGTTTCAAACTTCACACGAAACGTTGACATTTTGAAATGGCCAGAGATTAATCCTTGACTTTGTTTAAGTTGATGCGGTCGTGACAGGAACTTTCTGTAAGTACCAAGTAATTGTAGAACTTGAAGAAGAGCAAGAACCCTCACCTTTGTTCTTCAAATATAGTTTGTTTCAAACTTGATAAGAAACACTATCATCTTTGTATGCCAGAGATTAATCCTTGACCTTGCTTGAGTTCATGCGGTTGCGGGGAAAGAAACAATTTAAGTACCCAGTAATTTTGTGACTTTATGAAGGAGAAGCACCTTGACCTTTGATTTTCACAATATAGTCTGTTTCAGCTTCACAAACTCCGCGGACATCTTCGCGTGACCAATGATCAATAACTGCTGTAACTTGAGTACACTCTTGCAACAAAAAGCAGCTGCTGTGAGTACCCTGTAGTTTAATATTTTTCCTGTTAAGTAGAATCTTCTCCTTTCATCTTCATAACCTCAAACTCACACATACACTACTGCTGATATGTTCTTTTGAAGTCCTACATTCAATGTCCACTCCATTTCTGTAGTACTCACTGTGTACTTTCTCCAACAATCTCTCTTCCGTTCAACATTAATGGAAAGGTACAGTTGTTTCCAGACAGACGACCTCTGTAGAATAGTACTTGAAATAGAAATGCCTGTGTATTGACTTGCACTTGTTCAAGGAGAAGCAGTATACATGAAAGGGCGTAGATCAAAAGCGCACTTGTCTAACGGCTGTTAATTCTGCACAAGAACGGCCAGCGGTCTCCGGTAGGGTACTTAGGTCAGGAATTTTCTGTGAACTTTAAGAGAACAGGAAAGAGATGAGAAGACTGTACTGAAATTAGTGACTTTTCTAGTACCTGACACCACTTTTACTGAGTGTGAAACACTTGATGTTTTCATACAATTCAGAATTCCTTGCTTTGTTTGAGAAATGTGATTAATTAGAAAACAGTATAAATGCAGCCTGTTATCAATGCGACAGGAAGGTAAACCAATACTTGCTGCAAATGTAAAGACAGAGATTTCTGTAGAAGTGTAAAGAGATAGATTATTACATAGGGTATGTTATCAAATATGAGATGAAGTTGTCAGTCTCCTTCCTCCACTTATTCATGACAATTTTCTGGTATTCATTTGACGAGACTTTGTTAACAACATATCCAACCTATCCGGAGATAATCCTGTTTACATTGGCTTGGCGCAGCCTCGGTATGGTGTTACCTGCCAGGGTTGCCTGCCAGTCCTGGTGTCGTGTGTTAGTATTTCCAATAAGGTGTGTGACAGTGACAGCCTCAATGTGAGAACTTGATCCCTGACTTGACTCTTGGATATTTGTTTGTAGTCTTGGCCACATGTTGGCGAGTTAGTGCTCTAGCTTCTAGGCTTTCTCTCTGTCTTTATGTTAGTTTGTAGTCTGGACCAGGTGTTGGTTAGATAGTGCTCTAGCTTCTATGCTGTCTCTCTGTCTCTATATTAGTTTGTAGTCTGGACCAGGTGTTTGTGAGATAGTGCTCTAGCTTCTAGGCTGTCTCTCTGTCTCTATTTTATATTAGTTTGTAGTCTGGCCCACGTATTTGTGGCATAGTGCTCTATTTTCAAGACTTTTCCTCTGCCACTATCTTATATTATTTTGTAGCCTGGACCAGATGTTGTAGAGATAGTTCTCTAGATTCTGGGGTCACTCTCTGTCTCTATTTTATATTTGTTTGTAGTCTGGACCACATGTTGGTGAGAAAGTGTTTTAGCTTCTAGACTTTCTCTCTGTCTCTATATTTGTTTGTAATCTGGACCAGATATTGGTGAGATAGTGCTCTAGCTTATATGCTTTCTCTCTCTCTAATTTATATTTGTTTGTAGTCTGGACCACATGTTGGTTCTATAGTGCTGTAGCTTGTATGCTTTCTCTGTGTCTCTTTGTCTCTATCTGTGCTTATATTTCTTTATGTGTTTCTCTCCGCTCTCACTATCTCCCGTATTCTCTCATTCTCTCTCTCTCTTTCTCTATCTCTCTCTCTCTCTCTCTCTGATCCTCGCTATCTCTCTTTTTCTCTTACTCTATGTCCTCTGTCTCTATCTCTCTCTGTCTCTGTGTCTTCACTGGCTCTCACTGTCTCTTTCTATGTCTCTTTCTGTCGCTTTCTGTCACTCTCAGTCTCTATTTATCTCTCTCTGCCATAGTCTGTCTCTCTCTGTCTCTGCCTGTCTCTCTGCCTCTCTCTCTCTCTCTCTCTCTCTCTCTCTCTCTCTCTCTCTCTCTCTCTCTCTCTCTCTCTCTCTCTGCAAGTCTCATTTTTCTCAGTCTCCCTTCCGCTCTTATATTTATCTGTTTGTCTCTTTTCCAGCAAGTCACATGTTTTCCTCAGTCTCCCTTTCGCTATGTTATTTATCTGTTTCTCCTTTCTTTCTGCAAGTCTCATTTTTGTTTCTCAATCTCCCTTTCGCTCTTGTATTTATCTGTTTCACTCTCTTTCTGCAAGTCTCATGTTTTCCTCAGTCTCCCTTTCGATCTTGTATGTCTCTCTCTCTCTCTCTCTCTCTCTCTCTCTCTCTCTCTCTCTCTCTCTCTCTCTCTCTCTCTCTCTCTCTCTCTCTCTCTCTCTCTCTCTTAAAACGACTATGTTCTCTACAAAGCCGCGCTATTCGTCTGGTTTCTGGCATAAAGCACGTTGAAAGTAATAATTTGTACAGCCATCTAAGACTTCTACCACTTCAAAAGCGTTTCCTTTTCAACAAAGCCAAATTAGTGAATAAAATTATATCTCAAAATACCCCAGAGTATCTTCTGCCGTTGATTCAATCTAATGCAATGAACAGCAAGCGCCTAAATTTGTTACATGTCTCAAAGCCTAGATTGGACCTATACAAAACATGTTTCGCCTATTCTGGTGCTCACTAATGGAATGATCTGCCTCCAGATCTGAAAACTCCAATGAGTCCCTACACATTTAACCGAAAACTCTTTCAATACTTAATCCATACCGACTATATGCCACCATAATTCATTTACTGGTATAATTGTTCATTATACTTGTTCATTATAATTGTTGAACTATAATTGTTCACTATATATGTGTGTGCGTGTGGGAGCGAGAGAGAGAGAGAGAGAGAGAGAGAGAGAGAGAGAGAGAGAGAGAGAGAGTGGGTTTCAGAGAGAGGGAGAGAGTGAATGCGTGTGTGCGCACGTGCATGCGTGTGTGTGGAGAGAGTAATTGAGCGAGAAATGGGGGGGGGGGGGGGGGGGAATGTGTCAGTGCATGCATTCGTACTTGTATGTGTGAGAGCGAGTGAGGGAGTGTGTGAGTGCGTTCATGCGTATGTGTATGTGTGAGAGAGTGTGATTGAGAGAGTGAGTGTGTGTGTGAAGGATTGTGTGTGAGAGAGTGAGACAATGGGAGAGTTGATGTGTTAGTGTGTGTGTGTGTGTGTGTGTGAGCGAGCGCATGCGTGTGAGTGTGAGTGTGTGTATATGAAAGAATACAGAGAGAGAGAGAGAGAGAGAGAGAGAAAGAGAGAGAGAAAGAGACAGACAGAGAGAGAGAGAGAGAGAGAGAGAGAGAGAGAGAGAGAGAGAGAGAGAGAGAGATCAAAATCAAAATCAAATCAAATCAGTGTCTTTCGCTCTTATATTTATCTGTTTCTCTTTATCACAAGGCAGATTATCTAATTATGACAATGACTGAGTCTTTACCTGATTCTGTGGCCAAGGAGTTACGCACGCAAATCGTAATCCTACATACCGCGTTCGAAACACAACTGCGGGTGATTTGTCAGCTGATTACTGCCATTATGTTACTGGGTATTGTAGATGATGAATACAGCTGTGTAGGAGATATATTATGGCAGCCGCAATAACTTTGACTCTTATCGTCACTTGACTCGCTTTCAAACTGCTGCTGACAGATGCGCTCAACTGAGTGGACAAAACACATTGTGGCAGCCGGGCAAAGTTTATTCTTCAATCGTCGTTCTCACACCTTTTATGCTGATGCTCCTCCACTGTCCACTGCAGACAGTACGATTGGTAGCTATTTCACTCTTGTACTGACACGACGGCGATGCTGTCACTAACACACTCGCACGTTCTGCTGTCGCACACCTAAATGAAGCCACTTGTGCATGACTTGTGTAGAATTGTCGACTGAGGTATATGTGCGTATTTGCTAAGTTGATGATGATGAAAGTTATTGTTACTATTATTATTATTATTAATAATAATAATAATAATAATAATAATAATAATAATAATAATATCATTATAATCCTTTTCCTCATTATCATTATAATTTATCATCGCTATAATTATAATTATTATTATTGCATTACCATTATGATCCTTATACTCATTATCATTATAATAATAATTACAGTTATCATCGCTATAATTATAATGAAAATAGTTATTATTATTATTATTATTATTATTATTATTATTATTATTATTATTATTATTATTATTATTATTATTATTATTATTATGGTATTCATGTATTTCAGACATCTCTCTTTCAGCATCATCGTGGCAGATAGGAGATATTCTATCTATGACAACAAAATGTTCACTTTCTGTTCGATCTACACCGTAGATCTGACCGATGTGAACCAATCTCATATTCGCCAATCTCATTGCCTTAGAACGTTTCGCTGCAGTCCTCTTCAACATCAAAGTGGCCAGCATTTTTCTACCACTTCACGTCAAAATTGTGCACTTTTATTGTTTTGTATAATTTTGATATCGCTAGCTACACATGAGGCAAGGGAACTGGCAAAAGATCAATGGCCTTTCTAGAAGGCTGTGGCGAGAGCGACGTTGAACAAATAACCAGGCACATGAACAAGAACATTCGTGTCTGTTGTACATTAAATCGTTTTGGCTGTTCATCCTCAAAAACAACATGACTGCAGTTAGTTGCATGTCCTTGTACAGGACGTAGCAATCAACCGCAGCATTTATTGACTTATTGTGATTTAATTGAAGGATAATATATCGCCAAATGTGACCTCCCATTTGGACAGAAGGACGATATATCGCTATACCACTTTCATCCTGTTATTTGTTTTGTTTCGTTTATTTCCCTCTCTCTCTCTCTCTCTCTCTCTCTCTCTCTCTCTCTCTCTCTCTCTCTCTATTTCAATGCTCAGTGCACGGAAATTTACATTATAATATGTGTTAATTTGAATGTGTACCATGCTTGGTCCACATTTACTTTTTGTTGAAGCACTGAATCAGTTAAGAGGCAAAAATGTTTGTTCAGTAGTTTTTCATTGCTTTCTAAACGTCCGGCGCTCATACCAACGAAAACAAAGTCAAACGATCTACCTCCAAACTAACTGCCAACAATCGACTATTTTTATCGTGGCATTTTACACTGCATTCATTAACCCCAAAATTACAGACACATGAAACATATCCTGAAATAAGTAGATTTGTGTGTACACTGAAATAAACAGACTTGTGTGTACCCTGAAATAAATTGACTTGTGTGTACCCTGAAATAAATTGACTTGTGTGTACCCTGAAATAAATTGACTTGTATGTACCCTGAAATAAACAGACTTCTGTGTACCCTGAAATAAATTGACTTATGTGTACCCTGAAATAAAGTGACTTGTGTGTACACTGAAATAAATTGACTTTAGTGTACTCTGAAATAAATTGACATGTATGTACCCTGAAATAAACTGACTCGTGTGTACCCTGAAATAGACTTGTGTGTACTCTGAAATAAACAAACTTGCGCCTGTCACATAGAAATGCAGCCAACAAAACTACACAGAACAACAATGTATTTGACCCGTGCAACATTGCTGCCGTGTTGGCACGCGGAGATACAAAGGGGTTAAAGCTGTCACACGTTATAGTATACACACGAACATTGGTGGGGCTGTTAGACATGTGGACATAGAGTAGCATAAAGAGCTAAGTTATGATGTGCATAGAGATCACTACAGCAGAAAATGCTGGTGTTGACTGCAAGGTCTGGTAAAGTATTTTTTTAAAAAAAAATTGTTGCGTATCCCTTACGAGACGTTGCAGTCAACACCAGCATTTTCAGCTGCTGTTGATGTACTAGGCAAGTGTTACGTTCAGTAGTTTGCCATTGCTTTCTGAACGACCGGATCCTACACCTTTTTTCGAAAAAACCAGCACCGCCGTGTTTCGAACCCGGGTATACGGGCTCACAAACCGCGTTCGCAAGCTATTAGCAACTAACATAACATCGTGATAGCAATAATATACATAGTAATATATTATAAACAAGGGATCAGGGAGAAATAAAACAAATTAAGGTGCAACAGAGTTAAAGGTGAGAGAGAGAGAGAGAGAGACAGAGAGAGAGAGAGAGAGAGAGATGGGGGAAGAGAGAGAGAGGGGGAGGAGAGAGACAGAGAGGGAGAGGGAGAGAGAGAGAGAGAGAGAGATGGGGGAAGAGAGAGAGAGGGGGAGGAGAGAGACAGAGAGGGAGAGGGAGAGAGAGAGAGAGAGAGAGAGAGAGAGAGAGAGAGAGAGAGAGAGAGAGAGAGAGAGTACAGTAAGACCCCTCGGCTGACTAAATAAAATAAATGTTTTGCACATCCTTTACAGGACATAGCTGTCAACATCAGCATCTTTCAGCTGATTGTTGATTTCTTGGCAAGATTACGCTCAGTAGTTTGCCATTGCTTTCTGAGCAACCGGCTCCATACTCTTCTAAGTCACTGGCGCGACTCGAACCGCTTCCACTTCTCGTGCGCTCACGTCAACCACGAGAGTATTCGGGGTTACGGAGAAAGCTAACCCCTTGGCCAGGGAGACCGGCCTCGGCTGACTGCTGCTCTCTTATTCGTGTGTGTGTGTGTGAGAGAGAGAGAGAGAGAGAGAGAGAGAGAGAGAGAGAGAGAGAGAGAGAGAGAGAGAGAGAGAGAGAGAGAGAGAGAGAGAGAGCATATCTAAATTTGGACGCTTAATTTAAACACAGATTTGGACGCTTACTTTATACACAAATTTTGACACTTATTTTATACATACATTTTGACACTTACTTGTCACTAACTTCTACATTATTTCTTTGGACACTATAGTTTTCTCGGCATTTGTCAAGAAAGTACGTGTTTTGCATTTTTTAGAAAGCACGAGAGATGTTTTGCATTGTAAAGAAGGCTGTTTGCCGTTGCCCTCATTCTTGGCAGAGACCATTGTAATCGGTGACCGCAGCCATTGTCATTGGATGGGAAAGATATCAAACAGATCTATACAATAAGACGTCAGATCTGAAGAATATTTCCTACGACAAAGAAAATTTTGAAAAGTTGAATAGCTTGCGCATGTAACAAGGAATGAATGTCCTAACACAATAATCGCCATCATCATCATATGCCATACCGATAAGCTTGTGCGGTCATGTTTCACTATCTTATACAATCACCAGAGCTGTGGATCAGCTCCGTGTGGTCAAATCATCCAGATTTTTACCTCCCTGCTTTTATCTTTTTCTTTCCCCCTCAATCTTGCCAGTTATCACCAAGTTCTCTAGTTTATTTCTTCTTATAACATGCCCAAAATATTTTGACTGTCTGCGTCTAATTTATCCAATAAGTTTACAGTTTTCATTTGCTTCGTTTGGAACTTGCTCATTGGTTTTTTTTGTCTGTCCATGGTATTCTTTGCATTTACCTCAGAAACCACATTTCCACAACCATTAGATGTTTTTTTAGCTTGTCTGTCCATCGTCCCCATTTCACATCCATACAAAAGCACAAGTTGTATGCAGCATTTCACCTCTTTTCCTACAATCATTGTGGAGAACGAAAAGAAACTGATGAGGAGGGGGAGATGAAGATCACGTCGTGGATGGGTGTATGATTTGATAGATAATGTACACATGGCAGAATAGAGGCAGGGCTTATGGCTTCTTCTAGAGTAGTGGTTCTCAACCGGTGGGGAATTATCTTACCCCCCACCCCTCCCACGCCCAGGGGGGAGGGGTGGAATTTTAGGGTTTTCAGAGGGGAATTAGATTATTTCAAGATCGCGTTAATACAAGAACAGATTATTTGATATTGTTTTTCCCTCCATACTTTATGGTTTTATACGTCTCGCCTTTCTGAAATTCGTTTTATAACGTAAGTAGACCCGCAAATCACGTTTTATGTAGATTTCTAGACTTGTTCTAGTGTGTGTTATTAAATTTAGCTTCCATTTTTACGTATACTGTGTAGAGGCACGGGAGCGGAGTGACGAAAAAAAAGAGGGGATGACATTTTGAACATATGGTGAAGGGGTGCGTGGGCCCACAAAAAGGTTGAGAACCACTGTTCTAGAGTAAAGTGTCGCAAGACTGCTATGAGAGAAAGTGTCTTCCCAGTACAAGTAATTGAATTGTGATTAAACTACTGCATTGTACTGTTTCTTTGCACTTCATTGCAAGTTAGTTTTTCACTTGTTCATTGTACCTTTCCTTGTGTTGAATTAATGCGCAATGGAGGCGGGGTATTCATCTCTTTATCACAAATTAAAATCTAAATTCAGGCCACCATCAATCCCGGTGTTCAACCCATCCTCCATAGTCAACAAAGCAATCCCTAAATTGTCGTTGATATTGGTGTTGCTGTTGCTGTTGAGTACCGAAGGCGGCTGGGATATACTCATAGCGTTGTAAGGATTACTTCTATCGAGTTGAACACTAGTTTGATGAGATGGCTGTCTGCTGCCTCCAAGTACAGATGCCATCATCATCATTCCGAGATCACTATCGCCAGTGTCTCCTATGTCGCGCAGCTCATCAAAGAAACTCTCAAAAGCATCCCCGGCTCCGTCCAGTCCTTCGGCCAGACCGTCCCTAATTTCCTGAATTATGTCACTAACCTCACTTAAACCTTCGCCAGCCTTTTCCCCAAGTTCTGCGATGCCTTCTGCAGCCTCTTTCACAACATCACTAGCGTCGTCTACAACGTCTTTCACGGCATCACCAACATCCCCTACAACATCCTTCAAGGCATCCCCAGAATCACCAACAACATCTTTCACAGCATCCCCAGCGTCATCCACAACATCTTTCACACCATCCCCAGCGTTCTGTACAACATCTTTAAGGGCATCGCCTACGTCAGCAACCACATCTTTCACAGCACCTCCAGCATCATCAACAACATCTTTCACTGCATCACCACCATCTTTTAAAACATCTTTGGCGACATCCCCGACGCCTTCAACAACATCTTTCACAGAATCACCTGCCCCTCCTACAGCATCTTTAACACCAGAAGCAACATCAGAGACCGTATCGCCAAAGTTGCCTACAACATCCTTCATCCCATCACCAACATCAGAGACTGCATCGCCAAGACCACCAACCACTGCGTCACCAACATTAGACGCCACGTCACCAATGTTCCCGGCTGCGTCTTTGACTCCATCAACAACATTGGATACAGTGTCCTTCACCTCGTCACTCTGTGGGTCAAACACAAATAACATTTATCTCATACTATAGACATTATAAAACCACAACTACGTAATATTATAGACATTAGATAACCACAACTATCTACTATTCTAGATATCATACAGTTACAACTATGTACTATTATAGACATTAGATAACCACAACTATCTACTATTCTAGATATCATAAAGTTACAACTATGTACTATTATAGACATTAGATAACCACAGCTATCTAGTTTTATAGATACTACAAAACTACAACTACGTAATATTATAGAAATTAGATAACCACAACTATCTACTATTCTAGATATCATAAAACTACAACGATGTACTATTATAGACATTAGATAACCACAACTATCTACTATTCTAGATATCATAAAGTTACAACTATGTACTATTATAGACATTAGATAACCACAACTATCTAGTTTTATAGATACTACAAAACTACAACTATGTACTATTATAGACATTAGATAACCACAACTATCTAGTTTTATAGATACTACAAAACTACAACGATGTACTATTATAGACATTAGATAACCACAACTATCTAGTTTTATAGATATTACAAAACTACAACTATGTACTATTATAGACATTAGATAACCACAACTATCTAGTTTTATAGATATTACAAAACTACAACTATGTACTATTATAGACATTAGATAACCACAACTATCTAGTTTTATAGATACTACAAAACTACAACGATGTACTATTATAGACATTAGATAACCACAACTATCTAGTTTTATAGATACTACAAAACTACAACGATGTACTATTATAGACATTAGATAATCACAACTATCTAGTTTTATACATACTACAAAACTACAACGATGTACTATTATAGACATTAGATAACCACAACTATCTAGTTTTATAGATATTACAAACCTACAACTATGTACTATTATAGACATTAGATAACCACAACTATCTAGTTTTATAGATATTACAAACCTACAACTATGTACTATTATAGACATTCGATAACCACAACTATCTAGTTTTATAGATATTACAAAACTACAACGATGTACTATTATAGACATTAGATAACCACAACTATCTACTATTCTAGATATCATAAAGTTACAACTATGTACTATTATAGACATTAGATAACCACAACTATCTAGTTGTATAGATACTACAAAACTACAATGATGTACTATTATAGACATTAGATAACCACAACTATCTAGTTTTATAGATATTACAAAACTACAACGATGTACTATTATAGACATTAGATAACCACAACTGTCTAGTTTTATAGATATTACAAAACTATAACGATGTACTATTATAGACATTAGATAACCACAACTATCTAGTTTTATAGATACTACAAAACTACAACGATGTACTATTATAGACATTAGATAACCACAACTATCTAGTTTTATAGATATTACAAAACTACAACAATGTACTATTATAGACATTAGATAACCACAACTATCTAGTTTTATAGATACTACAAAACTACAACTATGTACTATTATTGACATTAGATAACCACAACTATCTAGTTTTATAGATATTACAAAACTACAACTATGTACTATTATAGACATTAGATAACCACAACTATCTACTATTCTAGATATCATAAAGTTACAACTATGTACTATTATAGACATTAGATAACCACAACTATCTAGTTTTATAGATACTACAAAACTACAACGATGTACTATTATAGACATTAGATAACCACAACTATCTAGTTTTATAGATACTACAAAACTACAACGATGTACTATTATAGACATTAGATAACCACAACTATCTAGTTTTATAGATATTACAAACCTACAACTATGTACTATTATAGACATTAGATAACCACAACTATCTAGTTTTATAGATATTACAAACCTACAACTATGTACTATTATAGACATTAGATAACCACAACTATCTAGTTTTATAGATATTACAAAACTACAACTAACGTACTGTAAGAGATATTATACGAGGGAGCCTTCAAATGAAAACCATAAATTTTTTTTTTTTTTTTTTTTTTTTTTTTTTGGTTTTATTTTGTTGGTGAATATTTTCTGAACAAGTAAAGAAGAAATGTAGTATTTTTCGATCCTTTCAATGCAAGTCCTCCAGTGCCAATAAAGTTTTTTGGATTCTTGTAGAAACAAATTCTCTTGGTCGCGAGTGTGACCACTCATGCACCTCTTCATGGGACTGAAAAGTTGTGAAACTTCTTACTCCACTCATATATTTGCTGGACTGACAGACATGCATCACCATACTTGACCTTCATTCGACAATGAATTTCTACAGGGTTCACCCCTTCACTGATTACAAAATAACGGATAACAGAACGTTGCTCCTCTTTGGTGCATGTCAAAAGTGGGGTGGCCATCTTTGAACTGTCCTCATGATGTCAGCGTGCTCATCTATACCATGATGCCACATGCTTAAAACTCTTGACATCCTTAACAACAATATTGACAGGTTACAAGACAATGACGTGGTTATTGTAATGTCTATTACACTTTTAATATTTTCAGTTGAAGCTCCCTTGTTTATATATTTTCGAGTGAGGTCTGCGGAATCAGTATCTATTATGTTTTGATAAATCGTAACGCGACAGTAACTTACACCAACAGACGGAAGATAGGAGAAACAGAAGATAGCGCACACTTTAGGGTGAAATCTGTCGGACAGCTGAATAGATCTATTGATAGACGGAGTTACAGATAGACCATTGAGTAGACAGACAGACTGATAGAGTGACAGATAGCACACAAATAGGCAACTAGGCAGAAGGACAGAAGAACGGACTGGTATTTAAAAGAGTGGATTGATTCTGGTGGATAGATAGATGAAAGACGTGATTGATGGACATATGAATGAAGTGATTGTGGTGTGAAGGTGGATGGATGAATGCATAGATTTGGATGGATGGGTGTTTAGAATGAATTAGAATGAAGGATGGAAGAGACAGACATAAAACAAGGGACTTACAGTTGCTATCATGGCTGCCCCAATACTGTTAGCAGCAGAATTAACAAATTTAGGACGGGCCTCCCCAATCTGTAAGTCTGCTGTCACAGTCTCTGGTTGCTGAAAGAGATAAAACAACAGGTTATTGTCACAGTTTCTGGTTGCTGAAAAAAGATAAAATAGAAAGTTATTTTCAAAATTTCTGGTTGTTGAAAGAGATAAAATAGGTTATTATCACAGTTTCTATTTGCTGAAAGAGATAACACAGAAGGTTATTGTCATAGTATCTGGTTGGTGAAAGAGATAAAACAACAGGTTATTGTCACAGTTTCTGGTTGCTGAAAGAGATAAAACAACAGGTTATTGTCACAGTTTCTGGTTGCTGAAAAAGATAAAATAGCAGGTTATTGTCACAGTTTCTGGTTGCAGAAAGAGATAAAACAATAGGATATTGTCACAGTTTCTGGTTGTTGAAAGAGATAAAACAACAAGTTTAGCTGAAAGAAATAAAACAGCAGGTTATTGTCACAGTTTCTGGTTGCTGAAAGAGATACAACAACAGGTTATTTTCACAGTTTCTGCTTGCTGAAAGAGATAAAACAGCAGGTTATTGTAACTGTTTCTGGTTGCTGAAAGAGATAAAACAACAGGTTATTGTCACAGTTTCTGGTTGCTGAAAGAGATAAAACAGCAGGTTATTGTAACAGTTTCTGGTTGCTGAAAGAGATAAAACAGCAGGTTATTGTCACAGTTTCTGGATGCTGGGCTCCCAGTCTAGTCAGGCTCCCAACCTGATGTTAGTAAAAGAAGATGTTCTGGAGAGTAAGGGCGGCCGGTGTGATGTAGATCACATCAATCATTGAGCATTGCATGGTCTATAAATGTATGAGGCTGGCACCGTGTTTCCAATAGCCGTAAGAAGAAGAAGAAGAAGAAGAAGAAGAAGAAGAAGAAGAAGAAGAAGAAGAAGAAGAAGAAGAAGAAGAAGAAGAAGAAGAAGAAGAAGAAGAAGAAGAAGGAGGAGGAGGAGGAGGAGGAGGAGGAGGAAGAAGAAGAGGGGAGGTGAAGAGGTTGAGAAGGTGGAGCAGGAGGTGGAGGAGGAGGAGGAGTATAATGAGGAGGTAGCGGAGGAGGAGGAGAGAAGGAAGAGGAGAGGGGGAGAAAGAGGATGTGGAGGAGGAGGAGTAGAAGGAGGAGATGGTGGAGGAGGAGGAGAGGAGATGGAGGAGGAGGAGGAGGTAGAGGAGGAGAAAAAAGGATGTGGAGGAGGAGATGGAAGGAGTGGTGGAAGAGGAGGAGGTGGAGGAGGAGGAGGTGGAGGAGGGGGGAAGAGGAGGTGGAGAAGGAGGAGGAAGGGGAAAAAGAAGTAATTTTGTAATGACAATGTTCGTGCAGTATGAATGGATTACACTTTGACCCTAAAACCGGTTGGTGTGTTGAATGTGCTGAAAGAGACGTCACGTACGAGGTCACATCTTGCGTAAGCAACTGCTAACTCTGACCGTCTTGTCGTGTAGCAGAAAGAACAATCCCTGACTTGTCACGAAGATTGATGACTACAATAACATGACGTCATGCATGAAGACACTTATACACACGAGTCAGTGTGGGGATAACTGGGTGAAGTTTTCACATCCCCACAATAAATATTCACAATGAGTGAAGTTCTGCCACAAGACCAAGATTGTTGTAATCTTTTTTTCCCGTCTGTTCGATGTGAACTCAAATGTAGTCCATATCCGTGCTAATAGTACTAACAGTTGCTACTTCTGAGGAGTGCACTGTACTGGTGTTTGTGTGAGGATTCTTTACTTTTTACAAGTGTCCCTCGCCATCAGAGAAACCCTTTCCGACTTCTGAGGTAGAATGAATTATGCTACAGGAGGGGTTCTTCTTCTTCTTCTTCTTCTTCTTCTTCTTCTTCTTCTTCTTCTTCTTCTTCTTCTTCTTCTTCTTCTTCTTCTTCTTCTTCTTTTTTCTTATGATTATTATTATTATTATTATTATTATTATTATTATTATTATCCTCCCCTCCTCCTCCTCCTCCTTCTCCTCCTTCTTCTTCCACTTCTTCTTCTTCTTCTTCTTCTTCTTCTTCTTCTTCGTACAGCTTCCGACGTCATAGTGAATAACTCCAAAGACAAATACTGTTAGCTCCACCCTGTTGACATCTACACATATGGCGAGCGTAGGCCAGAATAGTTGTCTTTGTTCTGCTATTTATTGTGGGACACTTCCTGCAACAATTGTCTAGCTGTCATTTTATCAGTTCCACACATCAGTGTCTCCTATCCTTAGTTTATTAAACCTGTTATCTTACAGCCTATTGTGTCCTGCACTGTGTCTGAAGATAGCTACTTGTTCTCTTCTGTAGTACAGTAGCATTTGCCATGTTGGGATTACTCTAGTAAACAGAAGCCTCAAGTAGTCAGGAGCATGGTTCATGCTAAATGTGTGGAACCTAATTCACGCTAAATGTGTGGGGCACAGTACACGCTAAATGTGTGGGACCTAATTCACGCTAAGCGTGTGAGGCAATAGTTCACGCTAAATGTGTGGGGAATGGTTCGTATTACCTGTGTGGGACACGGTTCACGCTAAAATTGTGTGGGACACAGTTCACGCTAAATGTGCGGGGCCTAATTCACGCTAAGTATATGGGGCACACTTCACGCCTAGTGTGTGGACACACTTGACGCCAAATGTGTGGGGCACGATTCACGCTAATTGTGTGGGGCACGGTTCACGCTAAATGTGTGGGGCATGGTTAACATCAAATGTGTGTGGCATTATTCACTCTAAATGTGCGGGAACACAGTTCGCGCTAAATGTGTGAGGCACAACTCACTCTAACTGTGTGGGACATAGTTCCCCCCAAATTCAAGCTATGGCTGCGGACATGAGCTGAAAAAGATCCCTCCCCAAGATCCACATTTCTTGGGAATCCAACGAAGTAATAGATGAGTCAGGACATAATTGTCGTCTACAAGTACCTAACAGGAACCTCTGTTATAATGTTCTACAGAAGCTTGCCTGCGTGCGCACATTGCTGTATAATCTATCTTTAGCTCTGTTTGCTGAGTTTGCTGTGTCCTGTTGTGAGTCTAAACATAGTACAGGATGCATTTTAATAACTGTGGGGTTTTTGAAAATATTGCCAGTCAAAGTTTCGTATTCACCTTTTATGTTGCATGAACTCCACAGAGGATGAATACACAACTTGGAACGGCAACATTTTGAAACAGTCCACAGTCATAAAAAATATACCCTATATCTTGACCAGTTGTACCCAAAAGATAAAAGTCCCTGAGAGCAGGGTTGGTTTGGGAGCAGACACAGTGCGAATGTGTGGGACTAGTGGACAAGCGAACCCAACGTCTTGAAACTACGTACGAATGTACAGCAGGAGAAAGACGTCTGGAATCTTGACCCGCTTGGGCCTTCCCCCAGAGAGGTTCATGAAGGTAAAGGTTGACACATTCGGGGAAGGGGGACCTCTTCTGACGATCTGAAACTTGTTGTTGTGCTTGGGATTCTGAGATATATATCACTTTCTTTTTCAACTTTTCATTGTTCTCTTTATTTATTTTTATTTTTTTTTCATCTCTACATTCCTCTCATCCCGTCCTTATGCCTTAATGTAGTAACTTGGAGTGTCATCTCCGTGACTATATGTTATGTTGTGTGTATGTATTTGTTTGCTGGTGAACTTCTTATGTTTTCCATCATTGTGTTCTGTACAGTTGCAATACTTCGTGTTATTTTATGTTGTTTACATTTCCACAGTCTTGCGACAGTTCCACTAATTTTAATCATACTTTTTTTCTCATGAAAAGCGTTCTTATGACTAGTCTTCCTGTAGTTGAACAGGATACTTTTCTGAGAGCTTTTGTTAGATTTGTCTTTTGGTAATATGTAAGTACCGTACCGACGTCTCTGTCAAAGGGCTAGTGAACGCGATTCGCTATCCCGCATACGGCATTCGAAATACAGCTGTGGGGGATATGGAAGCAGACCACATAGCGCTGGTTTTGATACATCCGTATGAGTGCCGGTCGTTCAGAAAGCAATGGCAAACTACAGAACGTAAACTTGCCAAGAAATCACAAACAGCCAAAAAATACTGGGGTTGATTGCATCGTCCTGTAAAGAATAAGTAACAAATATTTTTTTTTAAATATATAAGTAGAAAATCTGCTTGTTGTATCCTAGCGCTTCTTTGGCCAATTTGTCAGCCTCTGATTTTCTGATATAATCGTGGTCACGTGACATGATGATAAGCAAGGGCGGTCAATGTTTGCCATTTCACTCGATCACCAGAGTTATGGATCAGGTATATCATCTTGTCTCGATCACCAGAGTTATGGATCAGGTATATCATCTTGTCTAGATCACCAGAGTTATGGATCTGGTATATCATCTTGTCTAGATCACCAGAGTTATGGATCAGGTATATCATCTTGTCTCGATCACCAGAGTTATGGATCAGGTATATCATCTTGTCTCGATCACCAGAGTTATGGATCAGGTATATCATCTTGTCTCGATCACCAGAGTTATGGATCAGGTATATCATCTTGTCTCGATCACCAGAGATATGGATCAGGTATATCATCTTGTCTCGATCACCAGAGTTATGGATCAGGTATATCATATTGTCTCGATCACCAGAGTTATGGATCAGGTATATCATATTGTCTCGATCACCAGAGTTATGGATCAGGTATATCATATTGTCTCGATCACCAGAGTTATGGATCAGGTATATAATCTTATCTCGATAACCAGAGTTATGGATCTGGTATATCATCTTGTCTCGATCACCAGAGTTATGGATCTGGTATATAATCTTGTCTCGATCACCAGAGTTATGGATCAGGTATATCATCTTGTCTCGATCACCAAAGTTATGGATCTGTATATAATCTTATCTCGATCACCAAAGTTATGGATCTGGTATATCATCTTATCTCGATCACCAAAGTTATGGATCTGGTATATCATCTTGTCTCGATCACCAGAGTTATGGATCTGGTATATCATCTTATCTCGATCACCAAAGTTATGGATCTGGTATATAATCTTATCTCGATCACCAGAGTTATGGATCTGGTATATCATCTTGTCTCGATCACCAAAGTTATGGATCTGGTATATCATCTTATCTCGATCACCAAAGTTATGGATCTGGTATATAATCTTATCTCGATCACCAAAGTTATGGATCTGGTATATAATCTTATCTCGATCACCAAAGTTATGGATCTGGTATATAATCTTATCTCGATCACCAAAGTTATGGATCTGGTATATCATCTTGTCTTTATCACCAAAGTTATGGATCTGGTATATAATCTTATCTCGATCACCAAAGTTATGGATCTGGTATATCATCTTATCTCGATCACCAAAGTTATGGATCTGGTATATAATCTTATCTCGATCACCAGAGTTATGGATCTGGTATATCATCTTATCTCGATCACCAGAGTTATGGATCAGGTATATAATCTTATCTCGATCACCAGAGTTATGGATCTGGTATATCATCTTGTCTCGATCACCAGAGTTATGGATCTGGTATATCATCTTGTCTCGATCACCAGAGTTATGGATCTGGTATATCATCTTGTCTCGATCACCAGAGTTATGGATCTGGTATATCATCTTATCTCGATCACCAGAGTTATGGATCTGGTATATCATCTTATCTCGATCACCAGAGTTATGGATCTGGTATATCATCTTATCTCGATCACCAGAGTTATGGATCTGGTATATCATCTTATCTCGATCACTAGAGTTATGGATCTGGTATATCATCTTGTCTCGATCACCAGAGTTATGGATCAGGTATATAATCTTATCTCGATCACTAGAGTTGTGGATCTGGTATATCATCTTGTCTCGATCACCAGAATTATGGATCTGGTATATCATCTTGTCTCGATCACCAGAGTTATGGATTTGGTATATCATCTTATCTCGATCACCAGAGTTATGGATCTGGTATATCATCTTATCTCGATCACCAGAGTTATGGATCTGGTATATCATCTTATCTCGATCACCAGAGTTATGGATCTGGTATATCATCTTATCTCGATCACTAGAGTTATGGATCTGGTATATCATCGTGTCTCGATCACCAGAGTTATGGATCAGGTATATAATCTTATCTCGATCACTAGAGTTGTGGATCTGGTATATCATCTTGTCTCGATCACCAGAATTATGGATCTGGTATATCATCTTATCTCGATCACCAGAGTTATGGATCTGGTATATCATCTTATCTCGATCACCAGAGTTATCATCATCATCATCATCAAGTGCCGTGCCGGCTGGCGTAGGCGTTCATGGCTCTCCATAGATCTCGGTCTTTGGTTTTCTGGATCAACTCTGGTGCTGATATTCCTCCATGCCACCGTCTCAATCCATCCAGCATCACTTCTCTTGGTCTACCTCTGCCTCTCTTCCCCTCGATCTTTCCAGTTGTTACGATGTTCTCCAATGCCTCTCTTCTCATCACGTGACCGAAGAAAGATGTTTGTCTCTGTCTTATTGTTGTATATAATGTTCTAGTTTCATTAGCCTGTTTCAGGCAGTCGTCGTTAGTTACTCTGGCAGTCCAAGGAATTCGCAACATTCGTCTCAGGAACCACATCTCTGTTGCTTCTAATTTCTTCTTAATTTGTTCATTTACGTTCCAAGATTCACTGCCATACAGCAAAACTGGTTCTACATAGCATTTCAGCACTCTCTTTCTTACATTCAGTGATAGTGACTTATTGCATAAGATACTCTTCATTTTCTGAAAAGCGGCTTTTGCCTGCCCTATTCTACTCCTAATCTCTGTTGTACATCTTCCATCTGATGTTATAAATGCCCCTAGGTATCTAAAATTATCAACTTGGTTAAGGATTTTCCCTTCTATTTCTATGTCACATTTTGGTGTCACCATTTTCTTTGATATTACCATTGTTACTGTTTTCTTGATATTCAAGGAGAGTCCTTTCCTTGCACTCTCTGTTACTACAACGTCTAATAATTGTTGTAGGTCTGTTGAATTATCCGCCACCAATACTGTGTCATCTGCATAGCGTATATTATTTATATTATAACCTCCAACTAGTATTCCTGGCATCTCTTTGATCTCTCTCATTATTACTTCGCTATACAGGGAGAAAAGATCTGGTGACAAGACACACCCTTGTCGTACTCCTAGCTTTATCTGTTCGTAACTACCCTCTTTATTTCCCATTTTAATTGCTGCTACTTGGTTCCAGTAAACATTCTTTATTATTCTTAAATCTTTTCCATCAATGTTGATATCTTCCAACATTTTAATCAGTTCATCATGTTTTACTTTATCAAATGCCTTAGTATAATCTATGAAGCACAAATATATGTCTCTCTGTTTCTCTATTGACCTTTCTATTAGTGTCCGTAATGTATAAATTGCATTGTTTGTGCCCTTTCCTTCCACAAATCCATACTGTTCTTCACTAATTTCCATTTTTATTTTCTTTTTGATTCTTCTCATTATGATTCTGAGTAGAAGCTTAGTGATATGGTTTATAAGGTTAATTGTACGAAAATCTTCACAATCAATTGCTCCTGGTCTTTTTGGTATAGCTATAAATAAAGATTTCAGCATATCACTGGGTAAATATCCACTGCTGTAAATATCATTCAACATTTTGGTTAATATATCTACTCCAAATTCTCCCAATACGTCTAATTCTTCTATTGTGATTTCATCTGGCCCAGCTGTTTTTCCTTTCTTCATACGTTTCATAGCGTCAGCGACTTCTTCTTTCAGAATAGGTGGACCTTCTAAGTTACTATCTTCTGTTAATTCTCCCCTTTCTCCTTCATATAATTCTCTTATATACTCATTCCACCTCTTCATTATAGCATCTTCCTCTAATATTATCTTTCCTGTTTTTGATTTCAAACACCCTGTATTTATTCTTATTTTTCTTCCTGTAAGCTCACTGATTTGTCTGTGCATATTTGTTGTATCTTTAATGGAATTTAATTCAATTTTTTTGCATTGCTTGTTTAACCAAGTTTCTTTAGCCTTCCCACATTTATCTTTTATTTCTTTATTTATCTTAGCGTATTCTTGTTTGTCATTTTTACTCTGTTTTCTTTTGTCCATCAGTTTTAAGATATCTTCATTCATCCATTTTTTCTTAGCTATTTTGCCTCTCTCCGGTAATACTTCTTTGCTAGTTTGATGAATGGAGTCCCTTAACATTTCCCATTGTTCATCTATACTCTGTATTTTAGTTATTGCATTGTACCTATTTTTCACAGTCACTCTGTATTGTTCTTGCATTTCTTTATCTATTTTCAGAACCTCTTTATTAAGTCTCATGTTCTTAACCATTTTTTTCCCTCTCTTTAATCTTACTTTTATTTGTCCACATAGTGGTACATGATCACTATTACAGTCAGCACCAGGCATTGTCTTTACATTAATTAAAGCATTTCTAAATCTTTTATTAATTAGTATGTAGTCAATTTGGTTGCGTGTTTTCTTATCAGGGCTTATCCATGTGTACAGTCGTCTTTTATGGTGTTTAAACCATGTGTTTCCAATTATCATCTCATTGATATTTGCCCATTCTATTAGCTTTTCCCCTCTTTCATTTCTTGTACCTAAACCATAATTCCCCACTACATCCTCCATTTTTCCCTTTCCTACTTTTGCATTAAAATCACCAAGTATTATTTTTATTTCTTGTGATCCAATTTCAGAGTTATGGATCTGGTATATCATCTTGTCTCGGTTATGCCATGTGGTCAAAACACTCAGATATTTATCTCTTTCCCCTTCCTTTTGCTCTTTTCCCGTCAATTGTTTCAGTTGTCACTCAATTTTCCAATGTCTTTTGCCTAATAACATGTCACAAAGTCAAGACTGACTACGCCTATTTTACCGAATCAGTTTACAGTTGTTATCTGTTTCTTGTACTACTTGCACATTGGTTATTCTGTCTGTCTATGGTATTCTTCTTTTTTTTCCCCAGAAACTACATTTCCACTGCCATGAATGTTTCTCAGCTTGCCTGGTATATTGAAATACACTGGGATTAGCTAAAGAGTAATTCTTCGCCACAGGCGGCTTTCATTCCTTGTTTGCAGGCTATTAAAAAATAAATCTCCTTTGTTACTTGTTTGTTTGTTCTTTTTTTTTTTTTTTGTTAAACTTTGCTCGCTTTGAACTCAAACGTAGTCCTACACGTTCTACTACTTCAAGTGCATTGGACTTATTTTTGCGCGTGGATTATGTTCCCCTATTACCAGTATCCCTCGCCATCAGGCGAACCCACTCCGACTTCTGAGGTACTCGTAATTTAGGTCTCCAAGTCTTTACGGGAAGTCCACATTTTAGTCCAACTGACCAGTGTAAGAGTTGAACCAGCCACCCCAGAATCAGAACAAAGGAAGCTTAAGAGCGTGCGTTCTTATCCATTCGGTTATGCTGGCCTCCTCGTGCTTGTATGTAACACACACGACAATGTTTCAAGGATTCGGTTACATTGATGACAAAGAAACACTCGGTTTTCAGTTTTCAATGACGTCATGCATCCTCGATGAACATCTTCAGTGCAGATGATGGATTTACTGTCTAGAGCATCTTGTTACAACAGACAGCGGTGTGTATCACGGTTGTCGTGACAACATTCTGGCTCTCAACTTAAGAATTATGTCTGTCACGCATGAGTGCTTCCCGGATTTGTCAGTACAATCTGTATTAACGGTCGATGTCACATTGCTGCACAAGTCGCATCTACTCTAGTGGGGGAAAAAACGCACGCGAAATATGACACGAAGCTCTAGGGATGAACAGACAACACATACTCAGAATATGACAAGAATCTCGAGGGGTGAACAAACAACACATACTCAGAATATGACAAGAATCTCGAGGGGTGAACATACTCAGAATATGACAAGAATCTCGAGGGGTGAACAGACAACACATACGGAGAATATAACAAGAATCTCGAGGGGTTAACAGACAACACATACTCAGAATATGACAAGAATCTCGAGGGGTGAACAAAACACACACAAAATATGACAAGAATCTCGAGGGATGAACAGACAACACATACTCAGAATATGACCAGAATCTCGAGAGATGAACAGACAACACATACTCAGAATATGACATGAATCTCGAGGGGTGAACAGACAACACATAGTCAGAATATGACAAGAATCTCGAGGGATGAACAGATAACACATACTCGAATATGACAAGAATCTCGAGGGATGAACAGACAACACATACTCAGAATATGACAAGAATCTCGAGGGATGAACAGACAACACATACTCAGAATATGACAAGAATCTCGAGGGGTGAACAGGCAACACATACTCAGAATATGACAAGAATCTCGAGGGATGAACAGACAACACATACTCAGAATATGACAAGAATCTCGAGGGATGAACAGACAACACATACTCAGAATAGACAAGAATCTCGAGGGATGAACAGACAACACATACTCAGAATATGACAAGAATCTCGAGGGATGAACAGACAACACATACTCAGCAATATGACAAGAATCTCGAGGGATGAACAGACAAACATACTCAGAATATGACAAGAATCTCGAGGGGTGAACAGACAACACATACTCATAATATGACAAGAATCTCGAGGGATGAACAGACAACACATACTCAGAATATGACAAGAATCTCGAGGGATGAACAGACAACACATACTCAGAATATGACAAGAATCTCGAGGGATGAACAGACAACACATACTCAGAATATGACAAGAATCTCGAGGGATGAACAGACAACACATACTCAGAATATGACAAGAATCTCGAGGGATGAACAGACAACACATACTCAGAATATGACAAGAATCTCGAGGAGTGAACAGGAACATATATATATATATATATACACACACACATACATATATATATATAAGATCAGCAACAGCATTTTATAGATACACATCTACTCCAGAGTGTACTGGATTCTTATTCTTTCCTTGTCTACCCTGTGATTGTTACTGGTATTGGCATCTTGCAGTCTTGACGGACGATAGCTAAAGTGTGCTTCAAAAAAAGCGTAGTAGGGACTAGGGATTGAGTTATACCTCTCTATAGAACAATGCCTGAGCTGAATTGTAGAGACCATGTATTGCCCGTGCAGCATGATGCCTCTCTCGGCCTGCCTAGTTTACTCCAGAGGATAGGTGACACCAATACAATGGAAGCTGAAGAAGGTGCCGGATCAGCAAAGCAATACTCTCTCTGTCCGCCTGTCGGAACTTTAATCCTAGACCAGTTACCAGCCCAGGCATTGGGCTTGGTCTGTCCCGCCGTGACATTTAGTCTTGCATATCCTCACACTAGGATATGATTTGTACCCCCCCCCCCCCCCCCCACTACCACCAACTGTGCTCCTCAGCTGAAAACCGTTGTCACAATGTGGGGTGTCGGGGTTGGTGAGCGACTCCAAACATTCGGCTCTAACAGAAAGCAGGTAGTACCGTCTACTGTCATACAGTAGCTCAGTCATATCTGACCGTGACCCTGGGATATAAGCAAAATACATATAGTACTCCTTTACACATCTTAAAGTGTATTGGGCATATGGTTCTAAACCTAGATTTGTATAATCGGCCCGCGAGATGTGATGTGTTCAACATCCCACAACCCATCTTTACTTTCCACTACCTGTCCTGGTACCCAGTTTAGTCTGTGTCGACCTCGGAACCCATGTAAATTGTTAACATACGCCTAGTTGTGAA
>JACEFZ010024342.1:607500-625000 GCA_014155875.1 Cepaea nemoralis | reverse complement strand
GAGGTCGATGAAGGCAATAAACAGTGGTTGATTCTGTTCACGGCATTTTTCTTGCATTTGTCGCAATGAGAATATCATATCAGTGGTAGACCGGTTCTGTCGAAAGCCACACTGTGATTCGGGGTAGACTTGATCTCCTAGGACTTGAAGTCTGCGCAGAACAATTCTGGCAAATACTTTTCCAACAATACACAGAAGTGAGATACCCCTATAGTTGTTGCGGTTTATTTATAGACAGTCAACAACATTCTCATTCTCTGCTGGCTGCTGCAGACCTCAGATCATCTGCGTGTATACAAGTACCATTAAAGTATCTTGTGTATACACATACCAGTAAAGCACCTTGTGTATACAAGTACCAGTAAAGTATCTTGTGTATACACATACCAGTAAAGCACCTTGTGTATACAAGTACCAGTAAAGTACCTTGTGTATACACATACCAGTAAAGCACCTTGTGTATACAAGTACCAGTAAAGCACCTTGTGTATACAAGTACCAGTAAAGCACCTTGTGTATACAAGTACCAGTAAAGCACCTTGTGTATACAAGTACCAGTAAAGTATCTTGTGTATACAAGTACCAGTAAAGCACCTTGTGTATACAAGTACCAGTAAAGTACCTTGTGTATACAAGTACCAGTAAAGCACCTTGTGTATACAAGTACCAGTAAAGCACCTTGTGTATACAAGTACCAGTAAAGCACCTTGTGTATACAAGTACCAGTAAAGTTTACTTGTGTATACAAGTACCAGTAAAGTATCTTGTGTATACAAGTACCAGTAAAGTACCTTGTGTATACAAGTACCAGTAAAGCACCTTGTGTATACAAGTACCAGTAAAGCACCTTGTGTATACAAGTACCAGTAAAGCACCTTGTGTGTACAAGTACCAGTAAAGTATCTTGTGTATACAAGTACCAGTAAAGCACCTTGTGTATACAAGTACCAGTAAAGCACCTTGTGTGTACAAGTACCAGTAAAGCACCTTGTGTATACAAGTACCAGTAAAGCACCTTGTGTATACAAGTACCAGTAAAGCACCTTGTGTATACAAGTACCAGTAAAGCACCTTGTGTATACAAGTACCAGTAAAGCACCTTGTGTATACAAGTACCAGTAAAGCACCTTGTGTATACAAGTACCAGTAAAGCACCTTGTGTATACAAGTACCAGTAAAGCACCTTGTGTATACAAGTACCAGTAAAGCACCTTGTGTATACAAGTACCAGTAAAGCACCTTGTGTATACAAGTACCAGTAAAGCACCTTGTGTATACAAGTACCAGTAAAGCACCTTGTGTATACAAGTACCAGTAAAGCACCTTGTGTATACAAGTACCAGTAAAGCACCTTGTGTATACAAGTACCAGTAAAGCACCTTGTGTATACAAGTACCAGTAAAGCACCTTGTGTATACAAGTACCAGTAAAGCACCCCATCCATCCATCATGTGCCATGCCGATAACCGTGGGCGGTCATGTTTTGCCATCTCACTTGATCACCAGCTCCGTGTTTCTGTCTCGACCATGCCACGTGGCCAAGCCATCCAAGTATTTACTTCTTGGTCTTCCCCTTAGTCTCTTCCCTTCGATCTTGCTAGTTGTCACGAAGTTCTTCAATTCCTTTCTTCTCATAACACGCCCAAAATCTTTTGACTGTCTACGTCTAATGTCTCTAATCAGTTTACAATCTTCATTTGTTTCTTGAATGACTTTTTCATTGGTTTTTCTGTCTGTCTATAGTATTCTTTGCATTTTCCTCAGAGACCACATTTCCACAGCCATCAGATATTTTTCAGCTTGTCTGCTCATTGTCCACGCTTCACACCCATACAAAAGTACAGGTTCTATGCAGCATTTCAACACTCTTTTTCTCGTTTCAGAAATTTCACTAGAACTGCACCATAACACCAATAAAACACAATTAAAGCATCATATTTTGAAGCACATCATTTTCACACAAAATTGGAAAATGTCAGGAACACACGAGGCAGATTGTACTGAGAAACAATATATACACTATTTCCTATTTAGTTATAATTATTAGTCTTTTAAATGTAATTATTTAAATACTCCTTAAATACTTTGTCATAGGCAACGAAAATTTAGGGGCACAAGTGTGGACCATTAGCGCAAGCATAATTCGACATGTGCCATCATATTATGACGAACTTTGGCTGTTAGTGTTGTTTTCCATTATGACATCCTGCTAAATAATTTCACTGAATATTGCACGTGGTATTGGTTTTAAAATCTTTCACAAAGTCCTTTAAATCACAATAACTATAATTTAAAATTGTTTAAAACGCTAATTTGATGAAAATCTTCGCGGTCGCGAACCAGAAGGGGTTTGCCAGTTTAAAATAATCAAAACAAACTACTTAAACACTCATTTTGTCCTAAAAATTAATGTATCCGTGCGTCTTGTCTGACACTGATCGAAGGGCAATCTATTATGTGTGTAAATTTTATTTTATCGGGCACTAAAAATTGCGGAAAATAAAAGAAATTAAACAAACAACGCACTGTCTATACCAAGCTGATGTATCGGCTTCTGACAGTCCAGAGTCGTTTCATTGTGCTGATGTATCGGCTTCTGGCAGACAATCAGCTAAATATATCCTGGTCAAGAATATGTCATGGCGTCAATGTGACAGTAGGATCAGGGAGAAGGCACCATATACCGAACTACCTACCTACCCACACATCTGTCCGTCAGTCCGTCCGTCTGTCTGTCTGTCTATCTTTTTTGCCTGTTTATCATCATCCTTATCATCATCACCTTCCATTCTTGCCGTAACATTCTGCTATATAATTACTTGCCCAATGCTCGTATGAGCTGCAGTCGATTCCGGACCTCAGTTAGCAACATGTCACACTCTATTCTGTGAAGCTGACCCGGATTTGTCAATGTATATAGACACAGAAATTCCCCATAGGTAGGACCTTCCTGAGAGCCTAAAAGTAATGTAAGCTAACAGTCAGAAATAGGACAACGTTCGCGAACAGGTTAGTTGGAGAGACAGTCCTTAAAATGCAGGTGTTAGGAAGACTGACGAGTGATCATCAAACATTGTGTATTTTCTAGCGTGATAGTTTAGTATGAGCAATGATTATGAGGACCTGTGATAGGAACAGTGTCGGATGTTTTCTCATCGCTTTTTCTTTAATTCAATGCATGTACCAAAGACATGATGGTTTCGTCTCAGCCTCTGGATTAACTGATATCCCAGAAAGCTCTGGGTCCGTAGATTTTGTGAAAGTTATGACTAAAGCGAATTCACATTTAGTGACCGATGATTCAAGATTCAAAGCACGGATGTCATCAAGAAAGATTTCGGAAGAAGATTCAAAATGGAAACCACCAAGCATAGGTCTGACAAATGTTTCTAAAGCGTCAGAATTTCTTATCGCGAGTTCCCAATTCACAACTGTTTCACTGTGTAAGAATACAACCAAAGCCATATTGACTTCAACGTATAAACCCGTGCTCTACAACTGTTAATGATGGACAAACTATTGTTGATTGCTCGGGTCTCTCACAAGACAACATAAATCCAGCATGGTTTCCAACGGACACAAACGTGATTCTCCTCGACAACAATCGCCTGACAACAATATACAATTGTACCTTCTCTCACCTGAGAGATCTTCGCTACCTCAGCCTTTCTGGAAACCGCATTCGCGACATTGAAGTAGACGCATTCAGTGGGCTGAATAATCTGGAATTTCTCAGTCTGGAGAATAACAAGCTAGGCAATTGGTTTTTATATCCCCCAAACGTATTTGAACCCCTAAGGAAACTGAAAGAACTATGCATTCAAAACAATTTGGAAAACTATAATGGTGAAGAATGTTTGCCTGGGAATACCTTAGGAAAGCTAGAACACCTAGAGAGGCTATCTGTTGACACTGTCGGAAGCAAAGTTTGTTTTAGTGATGAGTTTGCAGAATTAACATATTTGCGACAGTTGGTTATTTTAGGTAACTCAAAATATATTGATGAGAGTAGTTTCCAGAACGTCAGACAGATAACAAGCTTATATTTGAGTGATATTCTTGCAACAAATGTCAGCTTAAGAAACTTTAGAGCCGTTACAGAATTTGGATATTCTTTCCTGGCATTGGGTTCGCATTGGTGTGAAAAACTCACTACGCGTATTGAAACCTTTCTCGGGCAGAAACATGGCGGTTATTGTATTTGACACTGTTGGTATATTTGAACATACGATTCTTATGCAAGCTTCATTCAGAAAGATGGTGTGTTGACTGTCTCAAAGACGCAATATTTATTGGAAATATGTGTGAGGAATTTCACTTTATCAGGCAGCGGTATTTATGCCATACAAGAAAATGCCTTGAGTAGTGCTGTTTGGGATAGATGTCTCATCAATTTGGACTTGTCACATAATCCTATACTCGGCACAAAAACATCTTATTTAAGATTACTTAATTTTAAACATATTGAGTCTTTTACTATGGAGTTCGTTATCTTTCAATGCGTTTTTAAGGCCGGCTCAGATGGTTACAATGATAATGAGATTGCTGATAATATTGTCACACCTTCCATACCACAAGCCCCTCCAGTTGCAAAGGAACATAATGATAATGGTACAATTGTCTACAATCAACGTGACGACGACAATCATACTGTCAAAAGCAATAAGTATTCGATGTCGACTGATAAAAAGAAACAAGTAATTCATTCTTGTGCGTCCTCTCAGTCCATTTCGGAGTATATTTGGATTACTGTGCCTGAGTCTCTACAGAGTGTGAAGCTGCAAGCGTCTATTGGTGGTACTGAACTCAAATATAATGTCAAATTTATTGGAGCAAAAAGTTTGACGTACCTGGACGTAAGCAGAGGAAGACTGTATGAATTTCGCGGCAATATCACCGGGCTAGACGCTCTGCGGACACTTGTTTTGTCCAGTAACTGATTTATCAAGTTTAACTGAGACATTTTTTGACAATTTTTGCAACCTAGAAGAACTATTTTTATCAGGTTCTTTTCTGGATGTTGACTTTATTTCCAGAAAGAGCGCTAGGCTTCTGATGAACCTGGCAAAGCTAAAACAATTGGATATCTCGTTCAATTTGCTGAACTCACTTGCCAGCGATACATTCACCTTCAACAGAGATTTAGAAGTGTTAAATCTGGCCAAGAATAGATTCAGCACCATTCCGTTTAACCTGGAGAACACCCCAAATCTCAAAGTATTGGACGTACGAAAGAACTCCCTGTCATCCATTGAATCCAGAGACCGACACATTTTAGACACATTAGCCGACCAGCCTGGAGGCTTTCGCCTGTTAGTTTCTGGGAACGATATTTCCTGTGATTGCGACAATTTCCCATTTCTGCAGTGGCTAACTACCACACATGTTCAACTGGATGAAGTAAATGTAGCATGCACTGATGATAAATCAACACAACAACATTGAACGATATGTGGATGTAGACAGATTCTGGCGAAAATGCCTGGCGGGGTTTTTCTTACTCTGGCAATCAGTCTTTTCCTCGCCATGATCATTGGTTTTCTCGTCTTTTTCTTTGTACTTAAACATCAAATTTTCCTAAAATCTGCGATATTGCAATATTTCACTGGATACAGGCTCAAAGTAAAATCGGATTACAATATTGGTGTTTACATTGGCTATTCTGAAAGAGACTATGCCTTCCCCTGTTTTCATCTGAGGGAATTCATTGAAGACGAACTCAGATTAAGCACGTATGTCTTTCATAGAGACACTAGTACCCCAGATATGGCCCGGAGTATTGTGGATGCCATTAACGCCAGTTGGAGAATAGTTCTTGTGGTCACTAGAAGCTTCCTGTTTCAGGACGAGTGGTCGACATTTATCTACACATCTGCCATCTATTCACAAACATCAGAAAACCCTTCAAGAATTGTCGTTCTGGTTGACAAAAGTCTTCAGCATCATCTCCCCCCAGAAATGCTCAGTGCAATTAACGATGACAACATCATTATGGTACCAGAGTGGGAACTTACCTACGAACTTTGTAATACGCTGAGGAGTCGTTTAATTCATTAATGACCCTGCCGTAATGTGACGTCTGTTTATTTTAGTCCTCTCGCTGTTTTAATGATTGTCATCCATGTATATCAAGGAAATAACAGTGTGTTAATACATCTAATACATTTAGTCAAAGCATACTAATGATATCTGGCTATATTTAATAATAAACTACATTATTGTTCTTGTAAGGTGGTTACACTTGTACCATCATCATCATAAACAATTGCAACTGGCGTATAAATTCATATCTCTCCACACTTCTCTTTGCTTGGTGTTCTGTATGGAATTTGCTGATGCTATTCTTTCATGCAACCGTCTCAGTTCTCCCGTGTCCTACTGATCTATTCAGTTGTCACGATGTTTTCCATTACCCTCATTTGTGTATATGATCAATAGTCACTGTTTCTCTCTTTCTTATAACTGTTTATAACTTTCTACTTCAATTAACCTCTTCGAGAACCGTTGTTGGCAATTCTGGCAACCCAAGGTATATGAAACATTCATATCAGGAATTATATCAGCTTTATTTCCAAGTTCTTTTATATGCATTGCCTCTTTGAAGTCATCCAATCAGGCATTTGGCTATCAGTGTGGTTACTATAGCTCTTGCACATCTGTTGGGGCATTATTTGGGATGTAAGATTTAATATACGATGTTCCCTTGTTTTGTAGAGAGAGTACATTATAAGTGTCCTGCCAATACTTTAATCTGATTCACTGCCAAACAAAAACATTGGGCTTGAACCAAACAAAAATTCAAGGCAGAAAAATGGGAACTATGGGTGTGTCACAATAACAACGTATAAATGGTTTAAATTGTAGAAAATATATTGCATTTTATATCAACTTAAAGGAGATTGCACAAGGAACATGACAGTGTTAATAATAAATTGAGAGGTTTGGAATATTATGACAGTAATGAGAGGTTTAGTAATAACAATTATTTAAATTAAATGGATGACACAATTATGACAAATTTCCACTTACCAAGTCATTATTTCTTGTCCGTTAAATATAAAACTGTTAAATTTACCGAATAATGATAAATACACTACTTTTCTTCACCAGTATCACACGATAGTGATGGCAGATTGTACTGAGAAACAATATATACACTATTTCTTATTTAGTTATAATTATTATTCATTTAAATTTAATTATTTAAATACTCTTTAAATACTTTGTGATAAGAAAAGCAAATTTAGGGGCACAAGCGTGGTCCATTAGTGCAAGCATAATTCGATATGTGCCATCATATTATGACGAACTTTCACTGTTAGTTTTGTTTTCCATTATGACCATTTGCTAAATAATTTCACCGAATACTGCATGTTGTGTTAGTTTTAGAATCTTTCACAAAGTCCTTTATATCACAACAGCTGTAATATAAAATTGCTTAAAACGATAGTTTTATTAAAACCTTTGAGGTCGAGAACCAGAAGGCGTTGACATTTCTAAAGTAATCAAAACAAACTACTTAAACACTCCTTTTGTCCTTAAAGAAAATAATGAATCCGCGCGTCTTGTCTGACCCTGATCGAAGGACAATCATTTATGTGTGTAAACTGTCATTTCCGGGCACTAAAATTTGCGGAACATAAGAGAAATGAAACAAATAACGTACTGTCTATACCGTGTCGAGATATCGGCTCGCGACAACCCAGAACAGTTCACTGCGCCGATGTATCGGCTTCGGGTAGTCAATCACTAAAAGGGAGGTGTGAGACAGGGATGTGTAACGTCTCCAGATATTTTTTCCCTGTACAGTACAATTATTTTCAGAAATATAGAAAATAGGGAAGGAATCAACATTGGGGGACAATACATCAATAACATTAGATATGCAGATGATACAGTCTTGATTGCAGACAATGAACAGGACGTGCACCATTGAGTAGATTTATTGTTACACACAGTGAACAACTAGGGTTATAATTGAATTGTAAGAAGGCACAGATTATAGTCGTCACTGGGAAGAAGGAAATATCACAATGTAATATACAAGTAAATGCGCATATTCTTAAAGAAGTGAATCGATGCAGTTATATCAGAACAGTCATAACATCTGATGGGAGATGCTTTGAAGAGATTATAACAAGAATTGCCATTGCGAAGGTAGCCTTTTGCAAGATGAAAAACATACTGACCAATAAAATGATATCAACTGAAACGAGAAAAAGAGTGCTGAAGTGCTACATAAAACCTGTACTTTTGTATGTGTGTGAAGCTTTGACAATGAGCAGACAAGCTGAAAACATCTAATGGCTGAGGAAAATGCAAAGAATACCATGGACAGACAGAAAAACCAATGAACAAGTCCTCCAAGAAACAAATGAAGATAGTAAACTGATTAGAGACATTAGACGTCGACAGTCAAATTTTTTTGGGCATGGTATGCCATGCTTTGTCAAATTATACAAATTAAATTTCTCTGTATTGTTTGCAGTTTAAATGTTTCATGTAGAAATTTAATTTGTATAGTTTTTTTTTTATTATTATTGTATTGTTGAAATTTAATTTTTAATTTTCGTGATAGTGACTTGTTGCACAAGATATGTTTCATTTTACGAAATACAGCTATTGTTTGTCTTATTCTGTTCTTACGCTCTGTTGTGCACCTACTATCTGATGTTATAAATGAACCTAAGTATAAAACATTATCCACTTGGTTACGACTTTTCTCTTCTAATTGGATCTATCTATTAGTGCATGGAATGTATATCTTGCCTTTTTTGTACCTTTTTCTTCCACACATCCATACTACTCTTCACCAATTTTCAATTTTTAATTGTCTTTCTGATTCTTCTCATTATACTTCTGAGTTAACTCATAATTTTATAGGCATCTGTTAAGAAGAGCGTTTGTCATTGATATCCTTCTTAGCAGTGACCATACTGATCGATGATCATATTCATTGTCTAAAAAAGTGTCTAGTAGGTTACATGACAGCCGATGTATCTCCAGTATGATCGGAAATGTTACCAATCAGCAGAGACAAGTCCATTGCTTTACATAAGTATAGATATAAATGGCTATATGAATGTTTGGTAATGACTTGACTAATAATTTGTTAAATGAGCAGAAACACCAGGCGAGGGACAGTCAGTGACTTGACAAGTACGTTATATTTCTTGTGTACACAGACTTGTAGACATGTCAAGCGTGGTCTTGTTTAATTATGTTGTTTCTGTTTATTAACATGTCGGGCGATAGTATTAGCTCAGTTGAAAAAACCGCATCAAGTTTCACATCAGTGGCTCAAATGCTTGACTGTTAGACATCATTTTATGCACGTTAGCTAGCAGTATAATAATTACACAAGCAACGGTCGACATGAAACAAGTTCACAGCGAGATGGTGAATATGGCGTTAACTATTATTAGTTCTTACAAATGCACAAAGGCAAATAACTCGACGTTGTATAATTTAGTAGGTCAAATAGCCAAACAACACGATGTGCTGTTCGCGAGACTAATATGCATTATCAAGACCGAACACGTTTGCAAGTCTTTGTTTCAGTCGGTAATTAAATCTTTGCTGATAATGTCATCAACTATGGGAGAATACTGATGCTGTTTACACTTGACATGCGTCTAGGTAAGCAACGGGTTGATAATTCTTACAATGCGGATGTGAATGTCCAAGACATGGAAGAGCGCATTGCTAAATGTGAAGGCGTACATATGGCAGATAAACTAAGTCCTTGATTGATTGATTGATTTAGGAATCGACAACACAGCATTAGGGGCATTCCCATAAGCGTTCCGTCCTCATCCTCAGCAGCCAGTGACGAGTTCCAACACTAATAGTACCGGTAGCAATCTGATTATATGTCCGTCTCGCCTTTCCTGTGAGCGTTTATAGTAGGCCAGATCCCCTCATCACCCCTCGCTGTCTCATTCTTGCCAGACCATGGTAATCCATTTGCTCCTCCGAGATGTACGCACGCTCCCACAAGGTCGCAACCACATCTGCTTTGTCATGCATCAATACTCCACCAAGTTTTGCCGAGCCAGCCAATCTGTCCGCCTGTTCATTCACTAAGTCCTTGAATACTTTCGACAGCAACGTGGTTTGGCAAAATGTCTATACTTTGACTGCAAACAAAAAGTTTAATAAAAATCAGACTTAAATCCTATTATTTCGTTATTCTTGTGACTTTGAGAGCGCTTGACTGTGAATATATAATACATATAGTAATCCCCCGTGGATAATTTGTGAGAGGCAGTCGACAAGTTGTAATAGCAAGTGGACAAATTGTGAGTGTCAGTAGGGAATTTGTGAGGTTAATTGGTAAAGTTGTTAGGTTGATTCAACAAGTTGTGAGAACAAAATGGGGAAGTTGCTAGGCAATTCGACAAGTTTGTGAGAGCAAATTTCTTACTTTGCAGTAAAGTTTTCTCATTTTGGTTAATATTTTTATTCGATTGGTTAAGATATTTAGTAATTTTGCCAACTATTATCTTACTTTACCATACATATTTCTTAATTTGGTTGATGTTTTTATCACTAAGATTAATATCTTTCTCAGTTTGGTGACACTTTCTTACTTTGGTCGACAAATTTTCCTAACTTTTATAAATTTGGTCGAGATATTTATAAGTTTGGATGAGATATTTCTTGATTTTGGCTAACATATTTCTTATTTTGACCACCATTTTTCCTAATTTGAGTAAAACATTTTCTTACTTTGTCAACCATATTTCTTAATTTCGTCATAATTTTTATTACTTTCACTAACATATATTATTTCGGTCGACATATTTATAAGTTTGCTAGAGATATTTCTGAGTTTGGCCAACAATTTTTTTTTTATTAATTTGGCTAACATATTTTCTTATTTCGGTCGACATATTTCTGAATTTGGCCATCATTTTTCCTATTAGTTAACACGTCTCTTTAGTTTTTCCTGATTTTATCATCAATATGTAACACCCTCTCACCACATGACACCTATATATATATATGTGTGTGTGTGTGTGTGTGTGTGAGAGAGAGAGAGAGAAGAGAGAGAGAGAGAGAGAGAGAGAGAGAGAGAGAGAGAGAGAGAAAGACATTATTAGGTGTGATATAATTAAACAAAGCATTCATTATGAATGAATTAAACACCCTGGGTTAGCCAGAAGAAGTCGCCGTAATCATACAGGCAATCATCCCATTGCTTAGGTAGGCGGCGAATGCCGTTGGCAAAAAGGGATTGTGGTTGCTCACTGAACCGAGTGTTTAACGCGTTCATTACTTCTGCATCTGTGTGAAGTCGTTTCCCATTGAGAGCTTTTTTAGAGGTCCAAATAAATGAAAATCACATGGTGACAAATCAGGACTATAGGCTGGATATTGCAGAATTTCCAATTTCTTCAAAGCTAATGCTTCTTGCACAATCTTTGCAACATCGGGACGAGCAAATGGAGAAATTCATCACCTTCCACTCTGTAACACAGCATGTGGTTCGAACACCATCCCATGTGTTCCTCTTTTTAGTTGTCGGTCAACATCCGTTGTACCCACTGTGAACATACCTTCCGATATTGCAGTTTCTTACCAACGACCTTTTGAATTTTCCCAATTGACAAGGTTCCTCTGTACTGCTGCATCAATATTGGCGATGTTTTTTTTTCTCTTGCAACAATATGCGCTTGACCCGGACGTTAAAGATCTATCGTGAACTCACGTTCTTTCTGAAACATTCGTGCCCAGTCTGTCACTGTTGTCTTCGACACACATTTGTTACCGTACGCTGCCTGAAAGATAGAATCACGCTTACAGTCACGCACACACATACACACAAAGTAAATAGCCAGACACATACCGATATTACACCAATGTCACACAAGAGCGAAAGCAGAGTGAGAAATAGAGAGAGAGAGAGAGAGAGAGAGAGAGAGAGAGAGAGAGAGAGAGAGAGAGAGAGAGAGAGAGAGAGAGAGAGAGAAAACATACATAAAATACGAGTCATACCTTCTGCCACGCCGATCACTGGTTCACACCCTGATCCACGACAATCACAGGGCCATACCCTAAGCCACACCACTACGAGGGTCATAACATTAGCCACGGCGACCACTGTGACATACCTTCTGCCACGCCGACTACTGGGTCATACCCTCAGCCACACCGAACACGGTGGATTACCCTCTGCCGTCGGCCAGTAGGTCATTCACTCAGCCACGTCAACCAATGTGTCATACATTCTGTCACGGCAACTACTGGGTCATACACTCAGCCGCGGCGACCACTATGCTATACTCTCTGCCATGCCGACTACTGGGTCATACCCTCATCCACGCCAACCACTGTGTCATAACCTCTGCCCCGCCGACCAGTAGTTCATAAAATTCATTCACGCAGACCACTGGGACATACATTCTTCCACGCCGACCACTGTGTTATAACCTCTTCCATGCCGACCATTGGAATCACTTATCTAGCCTTCTTATACTCACCCACCCCTTGACAACCAATGGAAACACGTAATTAACTACTCCTTCACTCGACCACCCGTCCCTTAACAAAGAACAGACGTATTTATCTAGCCACCACGCCACTCATCCAAATCTTAACAATTAACAGAGCACTTATCCAGCCTTGCCTCCACTCACTCACTCCTTAACAACGACCGGTAGTCTTTACCTAGCAACTCCTCTGTCTCTTAATAAGGACCTGATATATTGATCTAGTCACTCCGCCAGTCGCCCACCCATTAACAACGATCGGAAGTAACTATCTAGCTACTTCCCCACTCACTCACCCCTTAAGAACTAGTGTCACTAAGCCATACCCATACTTTTTTACTGTTTCATTTGACGATCTATAAACGGTAACCCAAATCTGCAGCCCGGAAAGAAATTTTTTTAATATTTTTTTTTAAATTATCTCGTATATAATTAGACTCTGGTGATCGAGTGAGATGGCAAAACATGACCGCCCACGCTTATCGGCATGACACATGATGGATGGATGGATATCATTTAACTTTTAGTTCTTAACGTTTAACTTTTTAAATACATTCTTCTTTCAAAACAATGTTCCCGTAGTGAATTTGAATAACGAAGACACAAAGAATAGATTGCACGATTTATTGCTGGCATATTTCGCTGCATCTCGTTGTGTACACATTGCAGAATTCACATAACATAAAGTAAAATAACTTGATAAATGCTTCAAGCTGAAATATACACATGTTCGCACAGTAATGTCAATTGTCTACCACGGTAATTTTAAATTGACAACCATGTCTTTCTGTTTGCTCAAAACTGGCCTATATAGATTAATCATTATTGCTTTTGCAAACTTTAACAAGCGACTATTGTGTGTGCTGAACAACACGCACAAGGCACTGCCTCTATCAAACACATAGCCGCTTTCCAACATATACCTAGCAATAGATGAAGCGGGAAGATTCCGGTGTGTCGTCCGCCCTATGCTCCCATCACTTGTGTGTAGTATCTTGTCAACCTATTGAGGTATGTGCTTAGCAATTATGTAGTTCAATAGCCGATCTGTTTTTCTGGTGTAGGTGGACTGGCACCTACATGTGAATTGGAAATACAATTGGGTTTGGCGTACAAAGAAACAGGTTCTTTTACTGCTAGTTTGGGAATAGGTGTTGTTCTGTACCTAATAACTGGAGTTGCAGTACAGAATGTTCGGACGACTCCTCTATGGCCCGGTCCTGTAGACGTTGCATTACGTCATCCATTCGAACGGTTAGTTGGATGAATACCTTGAGTTTAGGGACTGTGGTTTCGTCTAGTTTCGGTTTGGGCTGTTGGCTGTCTTCTTCTTTCGTTCGCTTGAAATATGTCTATCACTGCAATGTTGTCTCTTGTATGAATGTAACTGTCTTTACTAGTTCACTCAGCGGTCCATGGAGTTTATCTTCTACTATCGTCTCTCTAGGCCAGAAGATTACCTAGATAATTATATTTTGGGCAGTCTTGGCGTATGTCCTCTGCTGTCTGCGACGCCAAACCACATGAACACGTGGTTAATTCACCAATCGTGAATTGTGTATACATGTGGTTACGTAATCTATTGTGTCCTGTTCTGATGCGAAGAATAATGACTTTTTCTAGTCTGTCCATAACGTGGTAGTCGTCTTGAGCAGGTTTTGGTGGCTTTCTGAATGATTTGATCATTCTTTGCTTTTGGCGGTAAGTAACGGGCACATCAGGCTGTTCTTCTTTTGCACCTTCCTTAGCCATTAGATCAGCTCTGTAGTTTTCGGGTACTCCACAGCGGGATGGTATCCACTGTATGGTGACCTTATGATAACTGCTAAGTTCAGAAAGTAGTGTCCTTAGTAGTGGCAATTTTCCAGACAGGAGCGCCACGAGTACTGATTTTGCATTTAAATACATAAAAATTGATGTATTTAAGTACCAAAGCAAGCGAGATTTTTAAAATCTGATCCGTTTTCATGACGTCACGAGGTGGGCGGTCTGTGACGTCACATTGACTATAGAAGATTTTACTAGCAGCGGACCATATAAACGGACCAAATTTCCGCGTTTGTTAGGACATTACATACTACTGCCAGTTATTTCAGTTTTCATCAATCTGTACTCAATGCTGCAGGTTGAATCATTCTTCTCTTACACTTAGATAGTATGTACTCAGTTGCTTTCAGTTGGCATCATTGTTCTCCTTCACTTAGATAGTTTGTTCCCAGTTTCTTCATCGTTCAGACCAAAGGACTTCCGGAGACTTCTGGGAGTTATCGCTTGAGCTAAGAAGTTTGTATTTCATGTAATGCGCTACGTAAGCATCTTACCGGAGAGAGACCGATCCAGTTGCGGCACAACCAGGTGCAATGAAGCCGACTCTCTCCAATGTACTGCTTTTTGTAATTTAGTACTACTTTCTGCGCGACTCTCTAATTGCACTCATGATATCGGCTCTATCCATTTGCTCTGAAATAGTGGCAGTGCCAGCCGGACTTTACCGCACTATGAACCACCACAATTATAACCAATGCCAATGAGGCTGGTTGAAAAGGTGGAAAGTTTCTTTTTCCCCAACTGGATGGATGGATTGATGGGTGAGTGGGTGGGTGAGTGGGTGGGTGGGTGGGTGTGTTTGTGGGTGGGTGGGTGGGTGGGTGGATGGATGGAAGGATGGATGGATGGATGTGTGGGTGGGTGGGTGGATGGATGATTGATTGATTGATTGATTGATTGATTGATTGATTTATGAACCTACATCACCGCATTCGGGGCATTCCCATAAGTGCTCCGTCCCCACCCTCAGCAGCTAGCGAAGAGTTCCAACACCAATAGTACCAGTAGCAATCTCATTATATGTCCGTCTCGCCTTTCCTCTGAGCGTCAAGCGTCGGCCAGATCCCCTCGCCACCCCTCGCTGCCTCATTCTTGCCAGACTATGATGATTAGAATGAGGAACACACCTCTTACAATAATACAAGTGTACCTCGCCAGTATCACACGTGCTAAACGATACACAGCTCCACAGACCAACACGATGGAACACGGTTCGTTTTCTGACAAATACGCAGTTTATTAAAATAATATACATGATATTTAATATTGTGTCACTTCCGTAGAAAATATTAAAGTACCACAACGGCGGTGAGGGGTGGGGGGGGGGGGGGGGTCAGAGAGCTAACCCCACTAGAGATGCAATAGACAGTACTGACAGGACAGTATAGAGAAAAGACAGCCAGCCAACAGGAACGGCAGTATGAGACATGTAGGTAGAAGTTCTGGGACAGGCCGCGACTGTTGGCAGACGCCAAAGGTCAAGGACAGGTGAGTCTGTAACTAAGGACAGACCCGAGACGGATGGGCCAGGACAGGTCAAGCATGAATCACGGTATGAGAGAACCCGTGACACGGAGTAACCGGACCGAGGTTTAGAAAGACAGTATGAGACTAGCGACAGAGACAGACCTGTGTGGATGGATGGATGGATGGATGGATGGATGAATGGATGGATGGACGGACGGATGGATGGATGAGTGGGTGGGTAGGTGGATGGATGGCCAGACTATCCTTCACTCCATAGCCCACAACACCCGCATGTTTTAATACGCATATGAGCGCCACGTCTTCCATTCGCGAGTCTTTATAGATATTCAGTTAAATGTCACTGTACCAACCGTGACTAAAGTGACTTTCCCATCGTTGCTATTTTCTGTTTACGAAACTAGTATGTGGAACCCACATAGAGCCTCGCTTGATCTCGTGCTTAGTTCTGTCACAGGAGGTGACATGAGCAGTTTGTCTCCTGGACTGACATCTTGTTCACATGAAGCGTCTGAACCTGTTCTGTTTACTAGTAAATTGCGTTGCTGGAAATCAAACTTGTATATATATAGATATATCATACTTAGAAGTTAAGAGTCTTGAAATGGCCAGAGTAGACATACATACGTGTATGCGCACATGTTGTTCAAGTATATTATTGTTGTTTGGTTTGTTGCTTTGTGCGTGGAATTTTAACGAATGTTGGGGACATTTTTGCTATCATTTTGTAAACAAATCAGAATCACGTGACGACATTACTTACAAAAACAAACAAGACAACAAGCAATTAAACCCCTAGTCAGGAATCTGTTGTGGGTGTGTGAAGTGTTAGAACCATCACATGATTCTAGGTCTGAGTGCGCGGATAAACAGGTCAATACTCTTTCTTTCCCGTAGCGAACGAAGAGAGCTGGCATCGAAACTTGTCAGGCCGCTCTTATGTTATTGTCACAGTAATGACATAACCGTTACACTGATGTGTCCTATTCCCTCTAGTATAATTATTTTTTTAAATCGGATTTCATGGACAACTGTGCGGCCTTCTAACTTAGCTATCTATTCTTAGTCTATTTGTCTATTCCTAATCTATCTATCTATACCTAATCTATCTATCTATTCCTAATCCCTCTATCATTTTCTAATCTATCTATCTATCTATCTATCTATCTATCTATCTATCTATCTATCTATCTATCTATCTATCTATCTATCTATCTATCTGTCTGTCTGTCTGTCTGTCTGTCTTTCTGTCTGTCACTCTGTCTGTCTGTGTGTCTGTCTGTTCCTTATATATATATATAATATATATATATATATATATATATATTATATATATATATATATATATATTAATATTTGGTCTCTGTGGCTAAGGGCTTGCGAACGCGGTTTGTGAGCCCGTATACCCGGGTTCGAAACACGGTGGTGCTGGTTTTTTCGAAATAGGTATTGGGGCCGGTCGTTCAGAAAGCAATGGCAAACTACTGAACGTAACACTTGCCTAGTACATCAACTGCAGCTGAAAATGCTGGTGTTGACTGCAACGTCCTGTAAGGGATACGCAACAAAATTTATTTATTCCTAATCTATCTTTCTATTCCCAATTTATCTATCTATTCCTTTGTTTTATCTGTTGTGTTTGTGTATGTTTGTAGACTATAAAGACTTTGATGGCAACCATCACCTGTATATGT
>JACEFZ010024342.1:440000-602500 GCA_014155875.1 Cepaea nemoralis | reverse complement strand
TCTCACGAGGTCAAATGCTTTTGTGAGCTCGATGGTATCACCGCTGTTACGCAGTGCTGAAGTGGCCTCTTCAGGGCACAAGCCTGGGAAATGGAATTTGGAGAACCAGCTGTTGCCCAGTAACAAGTTCCCCCTCTCCACGTCGCCGATGTTGACCAATGGAAAGGCAGTAGCCAATGCAACTTGGCATCGGTGCCGTCGCAGGAGTTGCCAGAACTATGTTGTTTAAAACATGGAACTGCCTTAGGGACTCCTATCTCCAGATTTGTCCTTCAGGGTTTACTCCCGAAGTCCTTTCCCATATGGGTATACCGCAAGGCAGCGGAGGTTTGAGATTTAGAGTCTCCTCTCTTAGAGGAGCTACCAATCGAGGCTGACTGACGAGCCTCCTCTGCCCGGGAATCAATAAAGGAAGGAGGGGGGGATGGGGGAGTCTACTATCCTTCCTTCGTGGCAGTGACCATTCTGTTCAGATGACCGTAGCAATTGTCTAGGATCTAAGTAGTTTATACGGTTTAGTTTTCACAACACATTCAAATTGATGTATTTATTGTATCCGGATGTAACTGATTCATTGTGTTAAACCTATCATACTTTTGATGATTCATTCTGATTCCTGTTATTGGCAAATTATTAATAATCCAAGGCGCTTTATTATCATTTGAGACATTAAGTGAAGTAAGTGAAGGATTATTTTACACGTTTGAATGCGTACTGGCAGGCTTGTCCATGGAACATATTTTTTTGTCCCATCCCATCCCATCCCATTGTAAGTTATGCCTGTCCCATCCAATCCCATCACATGGGAAATGTCCCATGGGAGTCCCATGGGAATAACACTTCCCATTCCCATGGGAATATCATTCCCATGGCTAAGCCTGTGTATTGGGCATAAGGTTCTAGACCCATATTTATACAGACTAATCGGTATTCAAATGGCAAACTACTGAGCGTAATTTTGCCAAGAAATCAACAATCAGCTGAAGGATGCTGATGTTGACAGCGATGTCCTGTAAAGGATATGAAAATCATTTATTTAGGGGGGGGGGGGGTGTCAGTATCACCCGGGCCGCCTCCACTTCCCAAGACATGTCCTGCTACCCGCTTTAGGTTGGCTCCACCTGGGAATCCAGGTCAATTTCCAAAATCCTTTCTATGCGGATTCGAACCCGTAACCACCAGGCCCACATCAAGCTCCTAGCCGCCACTACTCTACCGGGGCTATTACTATATTGTAATGTGTGAAAATATATATATGAAAGCAACTAACAGTGTTTTATACTATATTTGCGCAACTAACACTATTTAACACTATATTGCAGCAGATGACAGAACATGACAGTAAATGACAGTAATGATGCAATGATAAATTTAAATATTTAAGCGTAGGCATAGCAATAGATTAAAGGTGCATGACGGTGCAGAATCTGCCAAGCAAAAGATGCATTTTAGACAGTGAAAATGATCTTATTCAATAAGCAATGTCAGAAAGTAAATGGATCGTATGCAATAAGCAACTATAATTAAATGTCAGAAAGAGATTACTGAAATGTATGACAGTGTATGACAGTGTATGACAGTGTATGACAGTTCATTCTGGAATGTGAGTGAACAGTTTAGGAAGAGATTGGAAGTGATGGAGATGTGGTTTCTGAGATGAATGTTGCCAATGATCTCCCTGGACTGTCAGAGTAACTAACAACGATGGAATGGATAATAATGAGTGTTCTTAAACATCCGGTGTGCTGATGCCGAGATTAGGGGTTCAGCCCCTACACCGGACAGCTGGACTAAAATGTTGACCTGTCGTCCTTGACTTGGGGACGTAAATTACAAGTACCTCTGAAGTCGGAATGGGTTCGCTTGATGGCGAGGGACACTGTTAATAGGGAAAGCCAATACACACACAAAATTCAGTCCAACAATACTGGAAGTAGTGTGTATGGACTACGCTTGAGTTCAAACGCGAGCAAAATATAATTAACACCGATTGCCTGGAAGAAGATCAAGAAAGAACACTGTAATCGTCTAACAGAAAGAGACAAATTGTGTTCTTCTTCTTCTTCTTCTGCGTTCATCCGGATTTTTTTTTTCGGATGTGACTGCGTTGTGCCTGTTTACAGCAGAGCTGCGTTCTTGCGCCGTTAGGCCGACACATCCGACTTCTGCGGGCATTTGTTGACCGGGTTAACCTTCCCGGAAATTGTGTTCTTTGGTCATATAATGAGATGAGAGGCATTCGAAAACATTGTGACGATCGGGGAGTTCATTGGGAGAAAAGACAAGGGAAGGCAGAGAGAAATTATCCTGGGTCGACTAGGATGATGTCATGAAGTAACACCACCAAGAGTCTTTAGCAGGAACGCCAAGAATCGGGAGCTGTGGAGAGACATGAGCGCCTACGCCAGATAGCAAGGTTGCTCTGTTCATTGGGAGAAGAGACAAGGGAAGACAGAGAGAAATTATCCTGGGTGGACTAGGATGATGGCATGAAGTAACACCACCAAGAGTCTTTAGAAGGAACGCAAGAACCGGGAGCTATGGCAAGATATGAGCGCCTACGCCAGTTAGCAAGGCACATCATGATAATGACGACAGCACGATCTTTGAGATTACATATTCACAAATCTAAAAACATGTTTGATAACTGTATTTACCTCAAGATCGGGGACGTGCATGTTGCCCTCCAGCGCCTGATTCCCCCCTGTGGATGTTACTCCTTCAGTTAGTATCACAAGTCTGACCAAATGGACACAGGCGCCGAGAAAGCCCGCTTAATTATAAACCGCACCTCTAATTTTCTACTGCACACATTAAGGCAGACATTAATTTACAGCCAAGCTGAACATTTAAATAGATAAATCGTATTCCGGTGCATTATTTATAGCTGCTGCAAGAAGTCGAGGCTGACTGAATTTGAAACACGAACGTGTCCGAAGAAGGGACTTCGAAAATAACAAAAACATTGGGCGTCAATGAAAACACATGAAAAAGTGACAGACAAGACTTGATCCTGTCCTGCCCGTTTAGACTTCAGGTGTCCTAGCACAGGTGATAATTGATGTTACGTGCATGTGTGAGGCACAGGTAGCTCTTAAAATAGGGTCACAGAGACAGGCAATTATTTATAGGCAGTTTTAACCATTTCAGAAGATGACATGTTAAAATTATAAGAGCACTCGATCTTAGACTTCCGGTGAGCTGATGACGAACTAGGCGGTTCAACCCCACGATGACATTAAGTATGGCTTAAGCGTTGACTTAGCAATGTTTAATTACTGAACGTTAGGCTGTGATTGTCTATTCTCACTTATGTTAATTAATGTGTCAACGTGTGAGTGTTTTTTCTTCATGCGTCGGTCCCATATGGCGAATAGCTTGTTAAGGCCTCTGGAGTGTTTTTGCTTCTGGCTGCGGTTTGATTACGTATTTCCTCATGTAGGACTAGTAGTGCATGGTTCCGTCGCCCAGCTACCGAGTTAAGTGCATGGAGCGACACTGTGAGCTGTGGATTTCGTGTGGAATTCTTTTACATCTGTCAGCGGTTGTTTCCATTGTGACTCTATGTTCAGATAAATGGCGGGCGGCCGTTTGCTGAACTAGCTGGTTTTGTATTATGCAGTAATGTGTGTGAAACTGCTGCTTTTCTAGATGGTTGCCGCTTCCATCGACGATGAGCTGTCATATTCGAGGCGGACTCTTGTGTCGGAATTCTGGCAGCGGCCTTATCCATGTATGTCGGTACGTACTGTTGGTTTGTCGAGACAGTTGTACTTTTCACACGGGGCAGTGGAGAGCATTTTTTGTGATATTCATTGGTACAGGAACGGAGCATTATGAGTTGACCCTTTGCCGTGAAGTTGGAACCGCGACTAAAGACTAACTAACTATTCATTAAATGTGTTAATCAAATTGTCATGTCTGTTCTCCATGAGTACCAGTCAACGTGTCGTGTGTTAATGTCTATTCTCATGTTTAGCCAGAGCATACTACATAAATCTGGCAATGTGTATGTTTTATCATCGGCGTGTAACATGTCACTTGCAGAACGTCGCTCTCATCACGACCAGTCGAAACAATTCTGGATTCTTTCCAGTTCCTGTCCTTCATACGTGTTCATGCCCAATATATCTTCGGTTTCCAGGGTCCATCTTCCAGCTGGTCGACCCCCGTGACATCTTCCGGCTGGTCCAACCCCATGACATCTTCCAGCTGGTCCAACCACATTACATCTTCCAGCTGGTCCAACCCCATGACATCTTCCAGCTCGTCCAACCCCATGACCTCTTCCAGCTGGTCCAACCCCATGACCTCTTCCAGCTGGTCCACCACCGTGCACATCTTCCAGCTGGTCCAACCCCACATCTTCCAGCTGGTCCAACTCTCATGACATCTTCCAGCTGGTCCAACCCATGACATCTTCCAGCTGGTCCACCACCGTGACATCTTCCAGCTGGTCCAACCCCCATGACCTCTTCAGCTGGTCCAACCCCATGACCTCTTCCAGCTGGTCCAACCCCATGACCTCTTCCAGCTGGTCCAACCCCATGACCTCTTCCAGCTGGTCCACCACCGTGACATCTTCCAGCTGGTCCACCCCACATCTTCCAGCTGGTCCAACCCCATGACATCTTCCAGCTGGTCCAACCCCATGACCTCTTCCAGCTGGTCCAACCCCACATCTTCCAGCTGGTCCAACCCCACATCTTCCAGCTGGTCCAACCCCATGACATCTTCCAGCTGGTCCAACCCCAGACCTCTTTCCAGCTGGTCCACCACCGTGACATCTTCCAGCTGGTCCAACCTCACGACATCTACCAGCTGGTCAACCACTGTAACAACTTCCAGCCGGTCCAACCCCACGACATCTTCCAGCTGGTCCAACCCCACGACATCTTCCAGCTGGTCCACCACCGTAACATCTTCCAGCTGGTCCAACCCCACATCTTCCAGCTGGTCCACCACCATGACATCTTCCAGCTGGTCCACCACCGTGACATCTTCCAGCTGGTCCACCACCGTGACATCTTCCAGCTGGTCCACCACCGTAACATCTTCCAGCTGGTTCCACCCACGTAACATCTTCCAGCTGGTCCAACCCCACATCTTCCAGCTGGTCCAACCCCATGACATCTTCCAGCTGGTCCACCACCGTGACATCTTCCAGCTGGTCAAGCTCCGTGAGATCTTCCAGCTGGTCCAACCCCACGACATCTTCCAGCTGGTCCAACCACATTACATCTTCCAGCTGGTCCAACCCCATGACATCTTCCAGCTCGTCCAACCCCATGACCTCTTCCAGCTGGTCCAACCCCATGACCTCTTCCAGCTGGTCCACCACCGTGACATCTTCCAGCTGGTCCAACCCCACATCTTCCAGCTGGTCCAACTCCATGACATCTTCCAGCTGGTCCAACCCCATGACATCTTCCAGCTGGTCCACCACCGTGACATCTTCCAGCTGGTCCAACCCCATGACCTCTTCCAGCTGGTCCAACCCCATGACCTCTTCCAGCTGGTCCAACCCCATGACCTCTTCCAGCTGGTCCAACCCCATGACCTCTTCCAGCTGGTCCACCACCGTGACATCTTCCAGCTGGTCCAACCCCACATCTTCCAGCTGGTCCAACCCCATGACATCTTCCAGCTGGTCCAACCCCATGACCTCTTCCAGCTGGTCCAACCCCACATCTTCCAGCTGGTCCAACCCCACATCTTCCAGCTGGTCCAACCCCATGACATCTTCCAGCTGGTCCAACCCCATGACCTCTTCCAGCTGGTCCACCACCGTGACATCTTCCAGCTGGTCCAACCTCACGACATCTACCAGCTGGTCAACCACTGTAACAACTTCCAGCCGGTCCAACCCCACGACATCTTCCAGCTGGTCCAACCCCACGACATCTTCCAGCTGGTCCACCACCGTAACATCTTCCAGCTGGTCCAACCCCACATCTTCCAGCTGGTCCACCACCATGACATCTTCCAGCTGGTCCACCACCGTGACATCTTCCAGCTGGTCCACCACCGTGACATCTTCCAGCTGGTCCACCACCGTGACATCTTCCAGCTGGTTCACCACCGTAACATCTTCCAGCTGGTCCAACCCCACATCTTCCAGCTGGTCCAACCCCATGACATCTTCCAGCTGGTCCACCACCGTGACATCTTCCAGCTGGTCAAGCTCCGTGACATCTTCCAGCTGTTCCACCACCGTAACATCTTCCAGCTGGTCTAACCCCACGACATCTTCCAGCTGGTCCACCACCGTAACATCTTCCAGCTGGTCCACCACCGTGACATCTTCCAGCTGGTCCAACCCCACATATTCCAGCTGGTCCAACCCCATGACATCTTCCAGCTGGTCCACCACCGTGACATCTTCCAGCTGGTCAAGCTCCGTGAGATCTTCCAGCTGGTCCAACCCCACGACATCTTCTAGCTGGTCCAACCCCACGACATCTTCCAGCTGGTCCAACCCCACGACATCTTCCAGCTGGTCCACCACCGTGACATCTTCCAGCTGGTCCACCACCGTAACATCTTCCAGCTGGTCCACCACTGTAACATCTTCCAACTGGTCCACCACCATAACATCTTCCAGCTGGTCCACCACCGTAACATCTTCCAGCTGGTCCACCACCGTGACATCTTCCAGCTGGTCCACCACCGTGACATCTTCCAGCTGGTCCACCACCGTGACATCTTCCAGCTGGTCCACCACCGTAACATCTTCCAGCTGTTCCACCACCGTAACATCTTCCAGCTGGTCCACCACCGTGACATCTTCCAGCTGGTCCACCACCGTGACATCTTCCAGCTGGTCCATATCCAAGTTTATTACAAGCGTTGTCATCTGGTATCAAAATAAATACATAGGATACATATCCAGACTACGTCCTGCTGACGCATCAGCTAATAGATCTGTTTTCCCTTTTCACGCCATGCCCACTAAACCCCTTGAACCGAGGTACTCTGTTATAGAGTCTCTGAGAAATATTAGGTGGGCAGCTCCTCTGGGAATTGTCCTCTATGAACCTATTCTGGGTAACTAACCACTTAACGCAGTGTAAGGATCCCTAATTAGTTCTCCAGCTATTCATTGGCATTGGTTCTGGTTGTGTTCTTCCTTCACTCAACTGTCTGTCCATCCATGTGATAAGTTAGTAATAATAGATCTGCGATGGATCTGTTATAAGTTTGTGATAGATTTGCATGGATCTGCAAAATCTGCTATATCTGCGATAATCTGCAAAATCCGCAAAATCTGCGAACACCGTCTGCCTCACCTATTTTGAATAAACATTGTGATTCTATTTATATATGTTCAACGGATGATAGTTCTCCAGTTGACAAGAATGGAAAGGGCTACAGACAGAAGTTACAGAAAGTAGAAGACTCATGAAGTACCTACAAGTTAAGAGTTACAGTGTCTCTTCTTTGTACTGGTATCAGGCATCAGCAATTCATCTGGCATGCTACCTCTTCTTCTGCTCTTGTACATAGTGATCTGTTTGAGCTGATGTTCTCACCGAGGACACAGACACAGAGAATGATAAGGCTAGTAGATGAATGGTGGAGAGTTCATGATGGAATGAACCCAGCAAGATCTGATCCTGAATAGCAATGGTAGAGGGCAGGGTGATTATGCAAATCATTCATATAAACTCATGTTACCAATCAGAGCTGTCTCAGATGTTTAGTTTGCCTAGTTACTTTTCCTGGTTAGTCTTTCTCTCACTTCCTCTGTCATTAACTTTACTTACTTCTTCCAACACTGGGGTGATAATTCCCATGCTAGTTAGAAGTGATTATGCATGAAAGCATATTAGGTGTGATTCCTTTACTTATTTCTTCAAACAGGGAGGTGATTTAATAAAATACATTCCACTGGTTGAATCAAACAATAATGTAAAGAAGCATAAAATGGATATTTTCACTCATACGTTAATACAATGATTAACATGTCTCTGGTATGGATATTGGGGTGTAGGTGAGATGATAATTCGGAGTTAAGTAGGTGAAGTATTCATTGTAAACATTCACACAGCCTCTCATTCATTAACACAACATATATACAGAGTGACAGAGAGATGAGATGACACAGTACAACTCATTCTCTCATTCTAACACCAATCTTCCTATTTTTCGTTCACTGGAGTGCCTGGACTGGGCTGTTAGCATGACTGCAGTCGATCAGAGTGCTAGATACAGTGATGATCATTTCACAACTCGTTCGAATATATCACAGCAGTATAAAGCGCTGGACCTGTCATTGATACTAATCAGTCATACAACATAATCTTTCTTCACACCACGGACGCATAAAGACAAGAGGAAGAACACTTTCATTCCTCCTTCTCTCATTCTCGTGTTGAAGATTGGCCGTGGATTTAAAAGGGGGCAACGGTGGGCACAGAAATTATAGCTTGTCTTTGACTAAACCTGCTCTGAATAATGCAATCAGAAAGCTATAAGGGTTTAGATTTTAGAATATCGATCTGGGCTTAGACGTGCCTCTTCTCACAGCTTAAGACATAGTGTTTGTACAGCACTTTTATTGAGAAACAGAAGATAAGATGGAGTCAGATATTCTCTAGACAGTGATGGCGGAATTTAGCCATTGCCCGGGCAGGGAGAGAAGTGGCGGCTATCTTCAGATGGAAAAATATTTTTTTTCTTTCGTGCCGGAACCTTCATACACACAACTCACATACACAAAGCTTTACCTGACACATAAGTCAGCTACGTATCTGTTATACAGAGGCAATCCAACATGAATCAGGCGAGGGACATACAAGTTTCTAGAAGCTCCATACGAAAAACACAACCGGCTTCCATGAAGATCTGACTGTATGTGCCAAATCAAGGCGTTCTTCTTCCCAACAGCCCTTGCGGCGACGCTATTCTCGTTAGGTCAACCAATGGTTTTACTAGATTCGAACACCTGACCTGTCCATCATTGTGTGACACTTCTATTATTAGCAGTGATGCCACATTCCTAACATTCCGATGCTCTCTTGTGCGGACACTTTTGTAGAAAACTGTGTTTTGAAGTGGTGATGTGCAGTGGTGTAACGAACTGAGGGCGCAATATGCGACAGCTATCAACGTCACTAGCTTGCCCGCAATATCTCCTCTACACGTAGGGTCAAAATTCTAGATGTCCTTCTATAATTATCTTATGTTTTCGCCTGAACGCTGGATAATGTAAGAAATGTTATTTCAATTTGCTTGCTATTTTTTGGTATAAGCTTATTGTGGCGTTTAAAACATAGCTGCGGGCGATTTGGCAGCAGACACCCATGCGTTGGTTTTCCATATAATGGTAGCTAATTCAGAAAGCATTTACAAACTACTTGACGAAAACTTGCTAGAAAATCACAAACAGCCAAAATGTGCTGGGGTTGAATGTGACGTTCTGTAAAGGACATGCAACTGAGTAAATGTGTAAGCTCAGCATTACTGCGGCTGGTCTACGTCAGATTTGTGGTTTGTGTGTATACCACAGCAAGTCCCCTAGCAGGAATCTGTCGAGGGGATGTGAATGTGGTAGGACCTTCACATGCTGTAGGCCTGAGTGCACGGGCGAATAGGTGATCAGTCTCTCCCTCGTGTAGCGAACGGCGAGTGTAAGCATTCAACAAACGATACAGGCTTTAATAGTGCACCTTATGAGCAAGTCGCCACTGATCGTGTTGCATGGAGGGTAAAGATCATAAATGGAAATAAAGGCAAAGGTGAAAATGATTGCAGATAGGTCAGACACCAAGCGTGTGAGACGTTAGATGATGCGTGATGGTGGAAATGACCATGTGTTCACATCCAGTGGGCGAACATTTACAGCGCGTATTGGTCTGATCAGTCACATTGTGGTTATGATGTATTTTGTGAAGCACACTGTAATAAACTATCGGCTGACACGACAGTAAAGGGAAAACATAATGCATTATTCTTGTGGTTTTCGTGTTGTTATTGCCTCCCTTGGATATCTAATGATGTCTTACAGAGAGAGTTGCAGAATTCAGGGACGGGCCGGCTACACCAAGTTTATTTGTGCTTGCATTTCTGAAGGTAGTCGGCAGTGGGAGGCTTTCACAATCACCGCATTTTTTTTTTGGTTTTATGTTAAATACCTTGTTTTAATGAAGTTAAAATGAAAATGATACAGATGCTCAAAGGGTGATCTAGTACATTATGTCTTCATTGGTTCAGAAATATCACGATACTTTCCTTGTTTCTAAAACTCAGTCCGAGGCTGTTTAGAAAAGTCATCATCTATATTATCATCATCCCAGTTCTGCCCACACGTTGATGTCCTCGGGTGCCTCTTCTTCGCCCGTCCCGCCTTCGGCAGGGAACTCTTCACATTCGTCATCATCTTTGAGTAGTCCCAGGTCTGGTTTAGGCGGATTGTCAGCGATGATGTTGCTTTTTGACGCATCCGTGATTGAACCCCGACATCCTCAGATATACTTAAGCATCACTGTTGTGCCTGCGTGCCCAATTCTTAACCCTCTGAAAATAAAGATTGTTCGTTCGTTCGCTCGTTCGTTCGTTCGTTCGTTGTTGACACAACTGCGATCCAGACATGGGATTATGAGATGCACAACGAAGACCAATTAATTTTTATCGTAGTCATTAACTCCCATGGGCGAAAATCTCTTTCGAATTACTTTCCGAAATGTGACTGATTTGGTTACTAGAGCCATTACGCTATTTCGACAACAATCACCTTCAAATTGATATCATATTTGTGGCTGACTCACTCAATTATTAATCTGAGCCAGGGATTGACCCTTATATACCTTCTCTTCTGGGTTTGAATGGGGTATGGGTAATAGTATAATTGAATCGATTTTGTCATAAGATTATAAATCTGAGGCTAGGATGGGCTCTAATTATAACTTCTCTTCTGAGGCTTAATGGCGTAGGGGTCATGGAAAAATGATAAAATGACAAATTAAATTAGGTTATAACAGTTTCTCTTCAAAATGTTGGAAGATGTTAAAATTTATGGGAATGATCTGGTAATAATAAAATATATTTACTGGAAGCAAGTAGCAGCAATTAACATGGGAAATAAATAGGGCAATTATGAACAGATAAAGCAAGGAGTAAGACAAGGATGTGTGTTTTCATCTGATCTCGTATGCGTTTTATGATGCATATAATTTCTGTGGTTGTCGTCGATGTCTAAGATTAGCTTCATAAGAGATGTACGAATGAAATAATGTTTGAGAATACAAAGATAAGAGGTGCAGAATGTCAGGCGGGTCTGCGTGCCCAATCCTAATCTCATTTAAAGTAAAATGCGGTCATTAGTTCGTTCGTTCTGTCTCTCTCTCAAACAAACAAAAAAGTTAGTTGAATATCCTTTACATGACGTGGCAATCAACCCCAGGGCTTTTTGGCTGTTTGTGATTTCTAGGCAAGTTTACGTTCAGTAGTTTGTCATTGCTTTCTGAACAACCGACACTCCTACCTTTGTATGGAAACCAACGCAAGGCGGTCTGCTTCCAAATCGCCGGTAGCTGTGTTTCGAACACGGTATGCGGGATTACTAATTACGTAACCCCTTCGCCACAGTGCCACGTAATAATGAAAGAGACATCAAAAGGCCAGAAATAGGAGTGGAGGTTATAAAATCCCAAATGAACTGTTCACAGTATTTGTAACTCTGTAGATCGAAGATGTTATCAGTGTTTGGATCCGAACTGCGCCCAATTTGAGCAGAGCATACAGACCATATCACTCGCATGTGTTCCTCTATCATTGAAATAATAAATCTTTGATTACCTTAATTTCATAAATGTATTTATTTCTTTTTAGGCAGGTTATGAGAAAAAATAAACTGGAGAACTTGATGACAACTGGTAAAATTGAAGGGAAAAGAACACGGGGAAGGCAGAGAGGTAAATATCTATATGGCTTGACCATATGGTATAATCGAGAGAAAAGCACAGAGCTGATCTACGACTCTGATGATCGTGTGAGGAGGCGAAACATAACCTCCCTTGCTTGTAGGCACGGCACATGATGGTGATGATTGACGGCACAATTCAAGTGCAAGTGAGTTTTGGAGACGCATTGTACAAACAATCAACGTGGTTGGGGTGACAGAGTATTGACAGTAGTGAAGACGCCGAAGATTTGCAGCAATTTTGTGTTAATGAAGAGTAGACAATCACGCATGACAGATTGACTGGGGTATATAGAGAATAGACAACCACACGTGACACGTTAATTGGGGTACATAGAGAATAGACAGTCACACGTGATATGTTGATTGAGGTACATAGAGAATAGACAATCACACGTGACACGTTGATTAGGGTACATAGAGAATAGACAATCATACGTGACACGTTGATTAGGGTACGTGGATAATAGACAATCACACGTGACACGTTGATTAGGGTACATAGAGAATAGACAATCATACGTGACACGTTGATTAGGGTACGTGGATAATAGACTATCACACGTGACACGTTGATTGGGGTACATAGAGAAAAGACAATCACACGTGACACGTTTATTGGGGTATATAGAGAATAGACAATCACACGTGACACATTGGTTGGGACACAAAGAATCAGTACTATGCAGGTGACAGAGTATAGAATCAGTACTATGCAGGTGACAGAGTATAGAATCAGTACTATACAGGTGACAGAGTATAGAATCGGTGCTCTGCAGGTGACAGAATATAGACAGCTGACGACACTACAGATCTACATAAATTTTTGGACATTGTAGTAATCGTCATCATCAAATGCTTTGCCGGCTGGGCGGTCATGTCTCTCCACAAGACTGGCAAGAATTTCCTCCCGCTGTCTTCCGCTATCTCTCTTTCCACAATTCTGTCCGGTTGCCACAAAATCCTCCAGTTTTTGTCTTCTCATAATTTGGCCAACAAATGATGACTGCTTCTTTCTGATGTTTGCAATGAGTTGTCTTTGCGGCTTAGCTTTCCCCCAAAATGTCCAAATTGCTCATTTTCGTAGTCCAATTAATTTTCAGTATTCTTCTATAAAACCACTTCTCCGAGGCTTTTACGGATTGTTTCGCCTGATTACTAACTGTCCAAGATTCGCTGCCGTATGTTAAAACTGGTTCTGTGTAACATGAATGAGAGTGCAGGTAATAGAGAGTGCAAAAACATAGAATTTCCTTGAATATCAAGAAAACAAAAACAAGGGTTTTATCAAAGGAAGAAACGATAACAGCAAAATGTGATACAGCATAGAAGGCAACATGCGTAACCAATCATGCTTTATCAAGTTAATATGTTGAAATACCTAGAGACAATTGTAATATCAGATGAAAGATGCGTGACGGAGATTAAGTAACAGATGAAAGATGCATGACATTCAATAAGTAACAGCAGATGAAAGATGAGTGACAGAGATTAAGTAACTGATGAAAGGTGAGTGACAGAGATTAAGTAACATCAGATGAAAGATGCATGACAGATTATGCAACAACATATGAAAGATGAGTGACAGAGATTATGTAACATTAGATTACAGATGAGTGACAGAGATAAAGTAATATCAGATGAAAGATAAGTGACAGGGATTGAGAGGAGAATATTTCAAAGAAAAGAGTTCATTTCAGAAAATGAGAATTATCTTATGCAATAAGCCACTTTTATTAGAATGTAAGAAAGAGAGTGTTCAAATATAATATGGAACCTGTTCTGTTGTATGACAATGAATCATACAAATGAATGAACAAATTAGGAAGAGCTTGGAGACAACAAAGATGTGGCCCATGACACGAATGTTGCGAAGACCTTGGGCTGCCAAGAGTAACTAGCAAGAATTGTCTGGAGAATGCTAATGAAAGTAGAACGTTATATACCATAATAATAAAGAGACAAATAGCTTTCTTTAGCCATATAGTGAGAAGAGAGGCATTGGAAAGCATCATGACGACTGGAAAGATCAGTGAAAAAAATGGCAGATAATGGGTTGACTGAGACGGGGACATTAAGGAATGTCATCAGCAGAGTTGATCCAGAGCACCAAGGGCCGAGAGCTGTGGAGATGCATGAACTCCTACGCCAGTTGACATGATACATCTTAACGATGATGATAATTAGAAGTGGCGTACAGGAAACAAATAGTTAAAATACAGGTATTAATAATACTTTCAGTTCCGGATAAACTATATAACAGTTCTATGAGATTCTCTAGTACCACTGCCTCCTGTTGTATTTCTTTCTCCTATAGGATCGCTGGCTGGGACTGTCGTTGAGTACATCTGTGGAGTGTGCGTGTGTCTTTCTGTAAGCATCCACCATTTCTCTTGAGTCCATGAACCTTCGGACATGCGCCGCAGCCATTTCCTGTGAGTCTTCTGTCCCGATCTTGCCTGGTGGAGGTAGTTTGTATGAGACCCTGTTGCTGTAGTAGTTCTGAGAATAATGTTGCCGCTCTTGTGATGTCCTTCTACCTCTGGAATGTCTGTTCTCTCGAGAGCTGGACTTTCCCCCTTTCGACTGACCACCGGATCGATTTCTGACTTGCCTTGACCTTCCTCCTGATGTCTTAGCCAACAGAGATTCCATTCGTTGCCTGCTTAAGTCGTCATCTTCGTTTCTCCGTACTGTCAACTAGGTCAGACATGCGATCAAGATTGTCTTTGAAAAGAGGATCTGTAACCTGCCCTTTGGTTAGTTCCTTATTGCTTTCTCCGACTTCCTTCTTCTTCTGCTCATTACTTGTTGTGCTCGGCTCAGTTGATTCATCGCTTTTGTCGATGTTTTCTGTAACATTGAGTTTTTTCTCACCAACGCCCTCAGTCGTATCATCTTCCTTACCCTTGGGTGCTGTTTTGTTTGCCGTTTCATCCTTCCTTTTAAATATATCAAAATCTTTATTAACATCATTATCAGCCTCGTCAAATCGCTTGGGACCGTCTTTTTCCTCCTCATCGTCATCATCAATTTCATCTTTAGGGGCCACGTCTGGCTCTCGCATACTCTGGAACCTTTTCTCACTCTCAAACGCATACGCTTCTGGGGTCTCGCGACCCGGGTTATCTCGCGTCAACTCTTCTCGGTGTTGCCTGGCGTGTGTCTGGCCCCAGTCCTCCTCACGACGATCTAGAGCAGATAGACCTCCTGCTGATCCTAGTCTCCTCCGGTTGTTTGTAAAGAGGTACTGGTTATCTTTAAACTCACTACTTGTTAACACAGGCCCACTGTGAAATAGAAGATGGACATGAATGAGTTAATCGCTGTATCTAGCCGACAGTTCACATTTAACTCATTCTCCATAAAGCAAACATACGTCAGTCACAACATGCCGTTCATCAAATCAGAGATTCAGTTTGCCACTAGCGGGAAGAAACCTGTTGGAAGAACACACTTTATTTTCAAAGGGTTAAGAATTGGGCACGCAGGCCCGTCTGACTTGCTTCCCTTCTCATCTCTCTGCTCTCATAAATTATTTCATTTATACATTACTTATTAAGTTAATCTTGGACAACGACAACCACAGTCGCATGGGGCTCAAGCTGTCAGGCATTTTCATTATTGCGTTGAATTGATCTTGATGAGGACCGGTCCTTAGGAGGACCTGCCAGATTCAACAGCCTTCCAGTTGTCGGTTGCTAACTCTAAAAGGACTGGTCTTCACTGTTCATTTCAAGTGCGCTACATCTAAATATCAATGATGTTTGAGCCAGCTGTTCGTGGACACACTAGTTACATGACCAAACCATCTTATGAGCTGTTTCTCAAGAGCTTTATTACTGCCACTGTACCAACTTATTTCTGATGTCACACTAGAATCACACAGGAGTAATTGAATCACGCTATAGTCACGTTACATACTTACTAGAGTCATAACAGAGTTCCACTAGAGTCACAATCAGAGTCTCAATAGAGTCACAAAATAATCACATTTGAGTGACAATACAATCACGTTGGAGTCACAATATAATTACATTAGGATCCCAATATAATCACATTAGAGTCACAATATAATCACATTAGAGACGCAATATAATCACATCAGAGTCATTATATAATCACATTACAGTTACACTATAGTTAACACGTCACACCATGTCACACTATCGAGAGAAAACTGACAGCATTATAAAATAACCCATATCGATACCAACACTGTTTTCGTTTACGTTTTCATTCATCATTACCATCATCATCATCACCACCATCATCATCATCATCATCATCATCATCATCATCATCATCATCATCTTCCACTTCTGCCATCAAGCGTCGTGGGGAGAAATAATTTGCGCTCCAAAGCCCGGTGGGCGATACTAGATAGTGTCATTCCGTGTGATTGTACAATGTCTTTTATGTCGTCAATCCATTTTCTTCTTGGACGTCCGCTTGGTCTCGTCGCAGATGATCTTTGATGTAAGGCCAGTGATGGTAGTTGTTGGTGTTGCATTCTAACTACATGGCCAAGCCACTTGATCTTCTGTCTTTCAATAAATGTGGGACAAGGTGTTGATCCCACAGTCTGTCTGATAGTAGCATTGCTCACTCGGTCTCGTATTGTTAGTTTTGCAGCTCTCCTCAGGCATCTCATCTCGCAGATGTTGATTTTGCGAAAGTGTGATTTGGATAAAGTCCAGGTTTGAGATTGGTAGCATAGGTTTGGTGTGAATATGCTGTTTATTATCTGTTGTTTTGCGGATATGGGTATAATTGGATGTTTCAGTAAGGGTGATAGTAAATATGTAAGTGCATTCTTAATCAAATTTTCTAATTTCACGTTTTTATTTAGATCTGTTAGTGTTGTTCCTTGAGAAAACTAAAATTGAAACATCAATTTGTAGTGTTGGGTGTAACTTATTGTTACGTTGTTATTTTTATCATTGTTATTTGTACACTGTAACTTCCGTTTGCCAGGTTGGCGTTCTTTGTCCGTATTTTTTGTGTTTAACTTTCTGGCAGGATTTACACATATCCAACCGTCTACATACCTGACAGCCAGTTCGATGCAGCATTTAACGAATTGTTCCAGGCACATTCGCTCTCCTGACACGATATTCGCCGACAGGATGTACTTCTGGCCACTGTGCTCACACTCCTTGCGGACAGGTGAAAACCATCCGTAGACTGGACGTCCGTGTGCGGCTCCAGCCTCGCAACACTCTCGCCTCAGGAGAAGGCGGTCCATTTGCCTTTGAAGTTCTAACAAAGAAAACAATAATGAACCTAGGGGTAACATAAAAGGGTATCAATAGGTGAGACTGATTACTTTTACATTCACTTTCAAGCGTCGGAGAGTCGATATTTAGGATCGGTAAGTGGGTACTCTGAGCAGTGGTTCTCAACCGGTAGGGATCCCCCCCCCCCCCCCCCCACCACAGGGGGGAGGGATATTAGGGTTTTTAAGGGGGGGGGGGGGAGTGGAAATTAAGATTATTTCAAGATCGTGTTAATACAAGAACCGATTACTTGATATTGTTTTTCCCTCTATACTTTAAGGTTCTGTACTTTTCGCTCTTTCGAAATTCGTTTTATAACGTGAGTAGACCTGCAATCACGTTTTATATAGACGTGACTTATTCTAGTATGTGTTTATTAATGTAGCTTCCATTATAAGAATACTGTGTAGGGGGGGGGGGGGGGGGATTTATAGGGAGGACATACGGAAGGCGTGGGGGAATTACATTCTGAACATATGGTCACGGGTGCTTGGGCCAAAACAATGTTGAGAACCACTGACTTAGAGAATAGTTATCTGGCTTCGGGGGGATGAATGCAATTGGGAAGGGGTGAAGAGGGGGGGGGGGTGCATGCTTGATCCTGGTGCGAGGAAATGCAACCTAAAGACTAAATTTCAAAGCAGGGAAAGACCAGGCCTTAAGGCTTGGTCGGCATCTGGTCTAGTATCGAAGCTCCGACAGGCGAACAGTTACAGCATTGTTTTACTGATTCGGCAGCTTCTGCAGATTGTCTTGTTCCAGACATATTGGTGTTGCCTTTCCTCTGGAGTAAACTAGACTGGCCGAGAGAGGGATCATGCTGTACTGGCAACACATGGTTCCTACACTTCAGCCCAGGTTTTGCGCTATGGAGATGTTATGCCATTTTTGAAGCACAATGTAACAAACTATCGTGTGTCAAGACTTGGCCAGGTGCCAGTAAGTTTTATGAGTCAGTGTTATTCGACGTACAGATATTGTAGAATTCCAGTAGTTATCTTCTTCCTCTTCTTCTTCTTCTTCTTCTTCTTCTTCTTCTTCTTCTTCTTCTTCTTCTTCTTCTTCTTCTTCTTCTTCTTCTTCTTCTTATTCTTCTTCTTCTTCTTCTTCTTCTTCTTCTTCTTCTTAGTCCACGGTATTATATGAATTAGAAACTTTCTGTAAAAATTTCTGTAAAACCACTTACCCGTTGCTTCTAATTCCTCTTAGGGACCGGTCCTCACCAGGTGTAATTCAACGCAATAAAGAAAATACCAATCAGCGTGAGCCCCATAAGACTCAACCGAACCCGAAGAGCAGAGAGGGGAAAGTTTAACCAGTCCTGTTTAGGACTAACTCGAAAGAGAACCCAGAAAGGACAGAATATCAAAACTCATTAAAAAAAAAAAAAAAACAGACTTCAGTTATAACCGACGCTGCAGAAATAGGTTGAAAGAGGCCGAATTTATTTTTATTTTTTCCGTAAATATTGGATTGGATTGGCAAAATGTAAGCTCAGAAATTTTGATTTTCTTCTGTAGTGACTCCGAAACGGTGTAAGACTTACATCCGTGTGTTGCCACAAGAGAGGCGCATATTCTCAAAACTGTTACGTTAACCGATTCAGTATAGAGGGATAATATATCGGGAAATATGACCTTCCATTTGGACAAAAGAACGATATATCGCCATGTTATGTTCATGGTGTTATCTGTTTCGTTCCATGATATTTTTCACAATTGTAATGTTAAGTTATTGCACATTTACATTACAATTCTTTTCATTTGATTGTGTACCATGTTTGGTCCAAACCTACTGCTTTGTTTGGAGCTGAATCAGTTCATGTTCTTGCTGGTGTTATCTTTGATACTGTCAACATAAGGTGCCTTGCCGACTGACGTAGACGTTTATGTATCCCTACAACCCCTGCTCCTGATGCTGTGTCAACTCTTTTGTTGATCTCTCCATGCCACAGTTACTGTCCGTCCAGCATCATGTCTCTCTGTCTGTCACTGCCTCTTCTCCCGTTGTTCTTTCCAGTTGTCACGATGTTCTCCGATGACTCTCTTTTCATCACATGACCAAAGATTATTGTTTGTATACATTTTATCGTTGCATATAATGTTCTACTTTCATGAGACTCTTCCAGGCAATCATTGTTAGTTACTTTGACAGTCAAAGGAATTCGCAACATCCGTCTCATGAATCACATCTCTGTTGCTTCTAAGTTCTTCCTAATTTGTTCATTTACGTGTCGTAATTCACTGCCATACAGAAACACTGATTACATGTATTAGTAATAGAAGTAGTACTAGCAGCAGCAGTAGTAGTAGTAGTAGTAGTAGTAGTAGTAGTAGTAGTAATACTTGTAGTGGTAGTAGTAGTAGTAGTAGTAGTAGTAGTAGTAGTAGTAGTAGTAGTAGTAGTAGTAGTAGTAGTAGTAGTAATACTTGTAGTGGTAGTAGTAGTAGTAGTAGTAGTAGTAGTAGTAGTAGTAGTAGTAGTAGTAGTAGTAGTAGTAATACTTGTAGTGGTAGTAGTAGTAGTAGTAGTAGTAGTAGTAGTAGTAGTAGTAGTAGTAGTAGTAGTAGTAGTAGTAGTAGTAGTAGTAGTAGTAGTAGTAGTAGCAGCAGCAGCAGCAGCTGTTGTTGTTGTTGTTGTTGTTGTTGTTGTTGTAGATATATAGGCCTTAAAGACAGACAGACAGACAGACAGACAGACAGACAGACAGACAGACAGACAGACAGACAGACAGACAGACAGACAGAAATAAAGAAAGAAAGAAAGAAAGAAAGAAAGAAAGAAAGAAAGAAAGAAAGAAAGAAAGAAAGAAAGAAAGAAAGAAAGAAAGAAAGAAAGAAAGAAAGAAAGAAGATATGATGATGATAATCATGTACATGATAATGGCTGATGTGATAATGATGATAATGATGATGATGATGATGATGATGATGATGATGATGATGATGATGATGATGATGATGATAATGAAGACACGATGAAGCACAAGCAAACTCACTGTCCAAAGTCACGACCACTGACTTCCCGCCCTGGTCCTCAATATCCGGTTCAATAATCTCTCCCCAGTCTTTTCGTCTTTGAGCACTGTCCTTCCTCTTCGCCCTCTTCTCGGCACTGGACAGGGCTGCTTTTTCCCCAGACTGCCCAGTCCCTCTAGGAACATATTTATTTCGTCCCTCATTTGACCTATCCCGCTTTGCCTTCTCGCTACTTCCTCGTCCACTATTAGCTCCATTTTTTGGTCGACCATCTGCCGTGTAGTCTCGATTAGACGGTCTAGTCTTTCTAACATGTTCAGAACTGCCCCTGTTATTAGTGCCTTCATTATACTTCTTTCTCTCAGAACTGCTAAGACTTTCGCGATTAGTGATTGTGTTGGGGTTTGATCCGCTGCTTTCGGCTGTGCTATGGTGATGTCCATTTGGAACACCCATGTCAAGAGATGGAGGGAAATCTCTGGAGATTTGAACTAATTTTACTGGTTTGCTGGTCTCCGTCACTGGTGGCGTCTTGGTACTTGATTTCATGGCTGTTTGTTTGCTAGTGGTTTCGTCGTCGTCATCATCATCATCATTGTTGTTGTCGTCTTTCTTGTCGCGATCAGCGCTATCATCTTTATCGGGGTTGTCAGCTTTACGGTTGTTTTCTCCAAAAGTGACTGTTCCAATACTTCTCATCACATCTGTATCCTGCAATGATAATAATAATTATGATGATAATAATAGTAGCTGTACAATAATAATAATAATAATAATAATAATAATAATAATAATAATAATAATAATAATAATAATAATAATACCATTATATTTAGCAGATGTAATAGTTCCATCATCATCACCAGCTGGCGTAGGCGTTCATGTCTCTCCACAGATATCTGACTTTGGTGTTCTGGGTCAACTCTGCTGCTGATATTCCTCCATGCCACCAACTCAATCCATCCAGCATCATTTCTCTTGGTCTGCCTCTGCTTCTCTTCCTCTTGATAATTCCAGTTGTCACGATGTTCTCAAATGCCTCTCTTCTCATTACATGACCAAACAAAGGTGTTTGTCTCTTTCTCATTGTTGTATATAATGTCAGCTAGAAACATCAATTTAGGCAAAGAAAGATGAATGAATGATTGAAACACCACATTACACAAACACCTACTTCGGTAGATGCAAATTCGGCGAGGTCATTGACAGGGTCAGTCTCATCCTGGGAGAAATCCAGCATAGTGACTGCAGGTCCACGAACTAGGTCACTGTTATCAGCAAAACACCTGTACCGTTGCTCACCTGGTTGGGAAAAGGTAAAGTTGGTGTCACAGGTGTCATTTGTTTAGGCAATGCAGGTGGTGGATTGTTTTCGGTCCTGGACGTGACTTCTTTTTTGTTTTGTTCGCATATCCTTTACAGGACATCGCAGTTAACATCATCATCTTTCAGCTGATTGTTGATTTCTTGGCAAGATTATGCTCAGTAATTTGCCATTGCTTTCTGAGCGACCGGCTCACATACCCCGTAAGTTACCGACGCGGAGAGAACCGCTACCGGTTCTCACCCACATCATGTTACTCACGAGAGTATACGGGATTACGGAGAAAGGCGTGTAACACCTGGACCAGGGAGACCGGGCTTGGACGTGACTAGTTAACCCAAATACAAGCCTCGACCCCACTCCGTCTCTCTACTCAGTGCTGCACTGTTTTACGGTTTCAGCCATAGAATAGACATGTGTGTTATGTTGTGTTGTGTTGTATTATGTTATGTTATATTATGTTATGTATATTATGTTATGTTATGTATATTATGTTATGTTATGTATATTATGTTACGTTATATTATGTTATGTGTATTATATTATGTTATATATATTATGTTATGTATATTATGTTATGTTATGTTATGTTATTATATTATGTTATGTATATTATGTTACGTTATATTATGTTATGTATGTTATGTTATGTTATGTTATGTTATTATAATATGTTATGTATATTATGTTATGTTATATTATGTTATGTATATTATATTATGTTATGTATATTATGTTATGTTATGTATATTATGTTATGTTATGTATATTATGTATATTATGTTACGTTATATTATGTTATGTGTATTATGTTATGTATATTATGTTATGTTATGTTATGTTATTATATTATGTTATGTATATTATGTTACGTTATATTATGTTATGTATATTATATTATGTTATGTTATTATATTGTGTTATGTATATTATGTTATGTTATATTATATTATGTTATGTTATGTATATTATATTATGTTATGTTATGTATATTATGTTATGTTATGTATATTATATTATATTATATTATGTTATGTTATATTATGTTATGCTATGTTACATTATGTTATGTTATGTTACGTTATGTTATGTTATGTTATGTATATTATAGTATGTTATGTTATGTATATTATATTATGTTATGTTATGTATATTGTGTTATGTATATTATGTTATGTTATATTATATTATGTTATGTTATGTATATTATATTATGTTATGCTATGTATATTAATGTTATGTATATTATATTATATTATATTATATTATGTTATATTATGTTATGCTATGTTACATTATGTTATGTTATGTTACGTTATGTTATGTTATGTTATGTATATTATAGTATGTTATGTTATGTATATTATATTATATTATATTATATTATATTATATTATATTATATTATGTTATGTTATCTTGCCTCATGTATATTAATTGCCAGGGTGTCTTACATCGCATGTGCTGCTTGACATATTAAACCACCCCTGCCTTTTATTTTGGGAACCATGTCTTCCATCACTGTTCTTTTAAAGCCACTGCCATTTAATATGCAGGAGAGTTTTATTGTCCAAGGCAAGCTGTTTCTTCCTTGTTCACATCTCGTCGAATGTTAGTATTTGTCTTCTTATTGATCAGAGACTTTGTTTCTAGCATTTAAATTCAACAATCGAAAATAGAGAGCCCCTGCTGGATCCCCTCTCGCCCCCCCCTTCCCCCCCCCCCCGCCCTCCTCCATGACACGCTGGTGTGGCGGGAAACGAGCAGGCGGACTGGTTAAGTCTACACCGCTGCGTGGGGTATTGGCGCATGATACGACACAAAGGGTCGGGCCCCTGCAGGATCATGTGTGGATGTTCGTCCATCACGAATGATGAGGACCATTCATTCATTGCATCTTTTGATTTGATGAAGAACGAATGACTTGCGCTTTAGTTTGGATTATAGTGAGATAGTGGTTGCGCAACTCCGTCGACCTCACTCTCGTCTGCGTCCATCTGGTTCCAGTGGCGAGCATAGCAAGACGACTGGAGACGGACACAGATACAGTGGACGTTAGGCTGCCACAGGCCAATGTGTATAGTACAGAAGAACAGATAGACCATCACGGCTTGAAGAGAATAGTGCTGAAGGAAGTGACCACAAAATCTGGCCGACAACCAGGATTCCCAGGAAAGGCCAGACGGACACATAATCAGATTGCTACTAGTACCATGATTATTGCGACTCTTTGTTGGCTGTTGAAGATGAGAATGCAGAACGTATGGGAATGTGGCCAGTGTGATGATGCCAGTTCTTGACTCAACTGAACTCATCTCATTTACATTCTGAAGCCTTGGTTTTCTTCTTCAGTCATTGCAAAATGTTTACGCGACATTTTTTTTTAAACGTCCGGAAGCAGTTGCCTGCAATGAGTCTCTGGTCTGACAGGGCCAACACATTATGTAGGCCTGAATGCATGGAAGAATGTGTGGCCAGTTGTCCCTCACTTAGCAGGCTACGACACCTCGTCAGATCGTGCTCATGACAGTATCAACACAGATGTTTAAGTGACGTACTTGCGTGACATCACGTGGTCAGTTGACAGACAGACAATGACAAACTCACCGGCTAGAAAGCAGCATCGATTTTCGCGATCCCTCATGTGGGTCACCCTGAAGGAAGTGAACGGGATGTCGGGATACCCATCTTCACAAAATCGGTCCACTCTTCTCCGCCTGGAGTCTCCGAAACAGGTCAGCTTAGCTTCCATTGAGCTCTGTTTTAGATAACATTTGTAGTTTAGTTTTCTATGTTTGCTGCGCACTCCCACGACATGCTAAAGATTAACAGTCAAGATATACTGCAGATTAACAGCCAAGATATACTACAGACTAACATTCAAGACATGCTACATACTAACTGTCAAGACATAATACAGACTAACAGTCAAGACATGTCTCAGACTAACAGTCAAGATATAATACACACTAACAGCCAAGATATACTACAGACTAACAGTCAAGATATACTATACACTAACAGCCAAGATATACAACAGACTAACAGCCAAGACATACTACAGACTAACAGTCAAGATATACTATACACTAACAGCCAAGATATACTACAGACTAACAGTCAAGATATACTATACACTAACAGCCAAGATATACTACAGACTAACAGTCAAGATATACTATACACTAACAGTCAAGATATACTATACACTAACAGCCAAGATATACTACAGACTAACAGCCAAGATATACTATACACTAACAGTCAAGATATACTACAGACTAACAGCCAAGATATACGACAGACTAACAGTCAAGATATACTACAGACTAACAGTCAAGATATACTATACACTAACAACCAAGATATACTACAGACTAACAGTCAAGATTTACTACAGACTAACAGCCAAGATATACTACAGACTAACAGCCAAGATATACTACAGACTAACAGTCAAGATATACTACAGACTAACAGTCAAGATATACTACAGACTAACAGTCAAGATATACTATACATTAACAGCCAAGATATACTACAGACTAACAGCCAAGATATACTACAGACTAACAGTCAAGATATACTACAGACTAACAGTCAAGATATACTACAGACTAACAGTCAAGATATACTACAGACTAACAGTCAAGATATACTATACATTAACAGTCAAGATTTACTACAGACTAACAGCCAAGATATACTACAGACTAACAGTCAAGATATACTACAGACTAACAGTCAAGATATACTACAGACTAACAGTCAAGATATACTATACATTAACAGCCAAGATATACTACAGACTAACAGCCAAGATATACTACAGACTAACAGTCAAGATATACTATACATTAACAGCCAAGATATACTACAGACTAACAGCCAAGATATACTACAGACTAACAGTCAAGATATACTACAGACTAACAGTCAAGATATACTATACATTAACAGCCAAGATATACTACAGACTAACAGCCAAGATATACTACAGACTAACAGTCAAGATATACTATACACTAACAGCCAAGATATACTACAGACTAACAGTCAAGATATACTATACACTAACAGCCAAGATATACTACAGACTAACAGTCAAGATATACTATACACTAACAGTCAAGATATACTATACACTAACAGCCAAGATATACTACAGACTAACAGCCAAGATATACTATACACTAACAGTCAAGATATACTACAGACTAACAGCCAAGATATACGACAGACTAACAGTCAAGATATACTACAGACTAACAGTCAAGATATACTATAGACTAACAGTCAAGATATACTACAGACTAACAGTCAAGATATACTATACACTAACAGCCAAGATATACTACAGACTAACAGTCAAGATATACTATACACTAACAGCCAAGATATACTACAGACTAACAGTCAAGATATACTACAGACTAACAGTCAAGATATACTATACATTAACAGCCAAGATATACTACAGACTAACAGCCAAGATATACTACAGACTAACAGTCAAGATATACTACAGACTAACAGTCAAGATATACTACAGACTAACAGTCAAGATATACTACAGACTAACAGTCAAGATATACTATACATTAACAGTCAAGATTTACTACAGACTAACAGCCAAGATATACTACAGACTAACAGTCAAGATATACTACAGACTAACAGTCAAGATATACTACAGACTAACAGTCAAGATATACTATACATTAACAGCCAAGATATACTACAGACTAACAGCCAAGATATACTACAGACTAACAGTCAAGATATACTATACATTAACAGCCAAGATATACTACAGACTAACAGCCAAGATATACTACAGACTAACAGTCAAGATATACTACAGACTAACAGTCAAGATATACTATACATTAACAGCCAAGATATACTACAGACTAACAGCCAAGATATACTACAGACTAACAGTCAAGATATACTACAGACTAACAGTCAAGACAGTTTTCTCCGTGTGTTCTTATATCTCCTGTTATAGCTTATGCCTTGTGAGTTCCAGACAAGAGAGGTTTTAGTTATATTGTCTTCAAGTTTTCATGGCGTGCGTCTTATCCAGGGCCAAAACTCATTTTTTTAAAAATTTGTTTTCTTTTACATTCGTTCCCTTTGAAATCACGCGTCATCCATACACTTACTACTGCTTCTAGTAGAACTGCACTGATTTTCGAGTGTAGATTGGCTTTCCCTATTACCAGTGTCCGGCACCATCAGGAGAACCCATACCGAGTTCAGAGGTGCTTGTAACGTTCCCAAGTCCAGGACGAGAAGCCAACAATTTATTCCAACTGACAGGTGTGGAGGTTGAACCCGCTACCATAGGATGTTTAAGAATGAGTGATCTTATCCATTCGGCCGTGCTGACCAGTGCTTGTTATGAAATGGAATGTGTATACATTCCTCACACAATCTTCCTACCAACTCTATGTTACCAATGCCAAACCTGGACAATGACAACGAGAATAGACAAATAACAACAACAGAAATGAGATTCCTGAGAAGAATACTCAATGTAAGAGTAGCAAGAAGACAGAAAATCAGAAATGAAAACATCAGAACTAAAGTGGGGGTTATAGCAGCTCTAGATTTTATTAAAAGGCAGCAAGTCAAATGGTTTGGCCATGTAACTAGGTTAGCAACTAACAGTATACCACAACAAGCAATGATATACAGACCAAGTGGAAGCAGACGAAAAGGCCAACCACGAAAAGGACGGAAAGAGGGAATTACAGAGTCCAAGGGAATTTCGATACATGACCTCCATAAACGGCACTCTATCGTTGGTTATACTTCACCTCGACACCGCAAGGTACAAGAGGAACATGATGAGATGAGATGAGACAAGATGAGGTGAGGTGAGATACATACCTTACTGCAGCACAGTCTGTTGTCGGATCTTCTGAGCTCCAAACCTATTTCCAATCCATGTTTATCCATCCATCTGACCTCCAGCTGGTGTCGCTGGAGAAATGAAGGTCGCGAGATGATTTCTGCAGCCGAGTACCTCTCGTTCACGTGACATAGGGTGGTTAAATATAGCTCACGGGTGGCCTGGGGAAAACAATCGTTGTATTAATAGTAGTAGTAGTAGTAGTAGTAGTAGTAGTAGTAGTAGTAGTAGTAGTAGTAGTAGTAGCAGCAGCAGCAGCAGCAGCAGCAGCAGCAGCAGAAGTGGCAGTAGCAGCAGAAGTGGCAGTAGCAGCAGAAGTTGCAGTAGCAGCAGAAGTGGCAGTAGCAGCAGCAGTAGTAGTAGCAGCAGCAGTAGTTGTAGTAGCAGCAGCAGCAGTAATAGTAGTAGTAGTAGTAGTAGTAGTAGTAGTAGTAGTAGTAGTAGTAGTAGTAGTAGTAGTAGTAGTAGTAGCAGCAGCAGCATCAGCAGAAGTAGTAGTATAGTAGTAGTAGTAGTAGTAGTAGTAGTAGTAGTAGTAGTAGTAGTAGTAGTAGTAGTAGTAGTAGTAGTAGTAGTAGTAGTAGTAGTAGTAGTAGTAGTAGACTAAGAAGTAGACGTAGTAGTAGGAGCACAGCATAAGTAGTAGTTGTAGTAATGGTGCTAGTAGCAGTTGTAGCAGTAGTAGTAGGCCTACCCTTGCCCTCCCGTGTTCATGTCGTTGTCAGCGGCTTGTGTAGTAGTAGTGATGGTGGTTGTAAATTCTTTGGTTATAACATCCACCATGAATGCCTTTCAACAACAAAAAAGTCTTCAGCTAACAGTTGAAGACAAACAGAAAAGAGAAAGGCAAGGGGAAACCTAGATTTAAACCATCAAAGAATGTAAGAGACTATGATATTCCATGTATCACTAATAGTCAACAGCAATGGGTGTTATTTCTCGCAGCATTGTACCACCACGACAACCCACGAATCTGGCTTGCAGTCGATCTGATTTCTTTGATATTAATGTATTGTACCTTTTCCCGCCAAGAAAGTGGAGGTCAAGAGAATACTGTCTTGTGTGTGTGGTGTCCTGTGTTCTCTGATCAATACAGGAAGCAAAGAATAGCAGCAGACTGTAACCTGTCCTACATGTCGTAGGAGGCGTTAAGGAGGGTTGGGCTTGGGCCCACCTGCACCATCCCGTGGAGAAACTAGCTATATAAGCCAGCCCAACTATGATCACGTCTGAAACCACAAGAGGAGACGGGGCACAAAGGATAGCCGCCGACCAACCCCCCAGCTGACGTCACAGACACAAACGCTGATGTAACCAGTCCGAGTAAGGACTCACTCGTTACGAGCGCACAAGACAAAAACAGGGTTAAGAGCCCACAAAAACCACGGATCTCAACAATAACCGAAGTTGAGGAAGCAGGTTAAACGAGACCGAATTTGGAATTTTTGTTTTTGAAAATTGGAATTGGAATTGGATCACGTCTGGAGATAAGGACAAGCGAATAAACACGACAACAAGGGAGTTCTTCTATAAGAGTAAATGAATTGCGTTGAATTGAGTCAAGAACCGACATCACAGCCCTCGGGACATTCCCATACGTGCTCCGTCCTCATCTTCAACAGCCAGCGAAGAGTCTCAATACCGATGGTACCAGTAGCAGTCTGATTATGTGTCCGTCTGGTCTTTCCTTGGAGTCCTGAGTGCGGGCCAGATCCTCTAGTCACTCCCTGCATCGACATTTTCTCTAAGCTGTGATGATTTAAGTGTTCTTCCGCACTATACACGAGATCTCTAGGGAGCCCCGGCCAGATCTGCCTTATCAAGCACCAATACCTCACCCAGCGATGTAGACCCAGTCATTCTCTTCCACTCGATACGGAAAAAGTCGCAAGGAATGCGAGGAGCGAGTGGGCGGAGCTGCATGAGACAGCAAAGAATAGGAGGTGAGGAGTAGGGTGGTTGGGGGTCTAAGTCCAAAAGCAGGTACAGGGGGAAAGAACAAGAGTATGTGATGTAAGCTTGATTGTCTATTCTAAGCCAGGGATTCATTGAACTACAGCAGACAACGATAGTGCTCTAATGACGTCTGTCCTACCACGGAAGTACCATGAACTATAGAACACGTCACCCTAAAGAGGGTTGCGTTACGCTGTTTCGTTATCTCTATGACTCGGTACATTTCGAGCCAAACTAGGCCTTACCAGCCATTTTAGAACTCACGGCTCCATACTTTCAACCCCACTGAATGAAGTGAATGTTCATCATCATTCTTGGTGGACAAACAACAATGATTCTGTACATTCGATTTTGTCAAGCAATTTTTCTTATTTGCTTTCCCTAGCCTTTGACTGTCCCCGGTCTACCTACAAGGCAGCAGGTTTGTGTCTCAATTCGTCTGGTCCATATCCAAAGGCCTGTTCGACATAGGAGATCCTATCAGTAGCTGTGCTACTTTCGGTATACCTCTTGGGGTCATTGGAATGCACACACCTCTTTACCACTTACAGGTAGAGACACAGTTGAGGGGCTAAAAGTGTGTGAGTGTGGGGTGTGGAATTGGGGTGTCCCCTATCAAAGGAAAAGTAATGTGCCTCCTTCCCTCCACTAGTCTACGGGACACCCCTGCCTGGGCAAGATGGAGTACCCGTGTAATCAGGGTCACATGAAGCCGTGGATGCAGGTGATTGATGGAGTTGAAGAGTAACTGACAGATATTTTTGTTGGTTATGGACTCAAATTCCACCACTGTAGGCAGAGGATCTATTTTTAAAGGCAATAGCTACGGCCATCGACCAGTATGGTCAATGTTAAGAAGAAAAGCAATGGCAAACTACCTTCATTACATATACCTAGAATATCATGTTCTATCAATTCACAGAGAATCAAAGGAAAGGCATATCCACAACGCTAATGATCGTGTGAGATGGAGAAACCTGACCGCCCATGTTTTTCGGCATGACAAATGATGATGATGATGATGATGATGATGATGATGATGATGATGATGATGATGATGATGATGGGAAACTAGTTACTTTCTGGTGCACGCAGACTGTCTGTGATAAAGGCCCATTTTCCACGTCCTCGTTATCAGCATAGTACACACTGTTGACCGACACCACCGCGGCCCTGATAGTAGTAGAGAATATAAAGCAATGCATTCCCTTTGTGAATTTAGCGATTTATTGCTTGGCATATTTCGCTGCATCTCGTCAGGTACATACTGTCAAGTTTTTAATATATTATATGAAGTTAATAAACTAATAATACTTCTGCTGAAATACTAAATACATAGTACAAAAGGATACTCTCCAGCTTTACCTCGACACCGCAAGGTACAAGAGGAACCTGATGAGATGAGATAAGACACAGTACTTATATTAGCACATCGTGCATTTACCACCGTTCCACGTACCATACTTGATGTAGGTTAAAGACATCTATTGCAGACTAATAATTGTTCTAAAAATATCTGAGCGTGTAACAATAGCACTGAAAACATGATAAATAATAAAACAGTATCTCGTTGACGGAATCACTGATCACAAAATAGTAGAAGATATCCAATGGATTGAACCTAATGTAAGGAAATTCACAAGAATGGCTTGGCATTCATAGAAGTATTGGACATAGCAGAGATCAAAGAACACTCTCTTTCTTCCTCTTCTTCTTCTTCTTCTTCTTCTTCTTCTTCTTCTTCTTCTTCTTCTTCTTCTTCTATTTCTTTCTTTCTTTTGTTCCTTCTGTTACCCTCCAACGAATAGTATCACTGTAACTGCCATGAATGTCAGAGTCCACTAATGAAGGTTGGCCTCAGAATGGCGACCTCGTCCTGTAGAATACCTTGGCTGTAAAATCCAAGCAGTAACGGATAAGTCTACAAATACATGGCATCTGCTGTTTGCGCGAATATGCTACAATGGGAAATGAAAGCCAGAATATATAGGACATGAGAGGCAAAAGAAATGGGACATGAGAGCATGAAAGCCAGAAGAAATGGGGCGTGAAAGCCAGAAGAAATAGGGCGTGAAAGCCAGAAGAAATGGGATATGAGAGCCAGAAGAAATGGGTCATGAAAGCCAGATGAAATGGGACGTGAAAGCCAGAATAAATGGGACATGAGAGCCAGAAGAAATGGGATATGAGAGTCAGAAGAAATGGGTCATGAAAGCCAGAAGAAATGGGGCGTGAAAGCCAGAAGAAATGGGGTGTGAAAACCAGAAGAAATGGGACATGAAAGCCAGAAGAAATGGGACATGAGAGCCAGAAGAAATGGGTCATGAGAGACAGAAGAAATGGGTCATGAAAGCCAGAAGAAATGGGGCGTGAAAGCCAGAAGAAATAGGGCGTAAAAGCCAGACGAAATGGGACGTGAAAATCAGAAGAAATGGGACGTGAAAACCAGAAGAAATGGGACATGAGAGCCAGAAGAAATGGGTCATGAGAGCCAGAAGAAATGGATCATGAAAGCCAGAAGAAATGGGGCGTGAAAGCCAGAAGAAATGGGGCGTGAAAGCCAGAAGAAATGGGGTGTGAAAGCCAGACGAAATGGGGCGTGAAAGCCAGACGAAATGGGACATGAAAGCCAGAAGAAATGGGACATGAAAGCCAGAAGAAATGGGACATGAAAGCAAGAAGAAATGGGACATGAAAGCAAGAAGAAATGGGACATGAAAGACATAACAAATCAGATATGCAAAGCCAGAAGAAATAGGACATGTAAGGTAGAAGAAATAGGACGAGAAAGCCAGAAGAAATGGGACATGAAAGCCAGAAGAAATGAGCATGGAAACCAGTATAAATGGGGCATTGACAACCAGACGAAGAAGCAGAAGACGCGGACGTCCACAATAGCTTACCGCAAGCCTTTCAAGTTTTTGCCATCTCCTGCAGTATGGTAGTCGGGTAGCCAAGATAAGGAATTGCTCCTCCCGAAAACAAAACATGGAAAATACGAAGCTTGTCATTATTTACAATTATTATTGTACCTGAACTGTATACACCCACAGGCAGGCGATTTCCAGGTCAAGGAAGGCAGGTCTCCCATAGGCAACTTGCGATTGGTCATCAGTAGTCTAGGGCATGTTGACCCGCTCTGTTTGGCCTCAAAGAAGTCGTACGGGTCAAAGGTTAGTGACCCTGCCTCGCAAGGACTCTTAGATGCTAAGGAGATTTTTGCTTCGCTGAACAGGAAATTGTCGTTTTCCGCGGAGATTTTGACTGTTAGAGGAGGGAGACGAAGAGTAACAGTTTATTATTACGACGTTCGTGGCAAAATGAAGAAATAATTGATTAGATAATGGGAGTGAGAGAAGTGACAGCTAGAGCTTACCTGTCGGCTCGAGGGTCAGTGTTCGAATTTACATCGAGGCAGATTTTTTTTTAAATTGATCTAGGTTCTCAGGTCGGTCAAGCCTGAACCAGGTACCAGGACATGCCTAGGGAAGTGAAAGCGGCAGGTTTGACACTGACAACACACCCGCCGTGTGCCCACTGATCTATAAAAAGGTGGGGCTAGCATATATTGATGTACCGTAAAACGTGTAAAAAGCTCATCAACTTGACCTACTTACGGGATGAGTGAATCAACGAAAACTAGAAGTATAATCGGCAAGCTTTACTAGAACTTAGAACTTGATCTTAAGAGACAAAATTGACGTTTCGGCTAGAGCCTTCATCAGCACACTGAACTCTGTAAGTTCAGCCCAGACTTTGCGCTATGGAGAAGTATAACTCCATTTTACAAACCAGCGTCTGTCAAGACGGCAACGTACTAGTCATGTAGTTGCTTTTTAATTTGTAGTATTATCCCTGGTAATGTTTACCCAACTAAAGTGTCACATTTGTCAGGGTTTAATAAATTGTAGTATTACCTTTGTCAAGGTTTAACAAACTGTAATATTACCTTTGTCAGGGTTTAATAAATTGTAGTATTCCCTTTGTCAGGGTTTAACAAATTATAGCATTACCTATGTCATGGTTTAACAAATTTTAGTATTATCTTTGTCTGAGTTTATGTTTTTTTCTTTACTTTATTTTTTCTTTATGAGGGCTCGCGGTTCCCGCAGGGACCAGAGCCGCTTCGTGAGGTTCCCACGTCCCTGTTTTTGTTATGGGCCCTTTAGTTATACCATGTGCCTTTCGGCCAATAATGGTCCGCCGAGGTTAGTGGACAGTAATTTGGTGATTCGAGTGTGCAGTTTGGTTTACCCTCTCTGCAACCTAACCAGATCAAGCGCAGATAAATCCACATTTTGATCTTAGCCAAAAGGCCGAGGTAGTGCTACATTTCTCATGGTTTAACAAATTGCAGTATCCTTTTTTTTTTTTAAGTTCAACTAAATTTATTACAATAACTGCTTCAGTCCGAAGGACACCACTAAAAACAACCGTGAACTTGATTCCACTCTCGTACACACAGCAGTTGTTACTGAGGCATCTCGGAAAGTTGCACAAAGTTTACTTCAGCTTCTTCTTGGGGTGCATGTTGCTTGTGTGTCCACATTTGCGCTTTCCGTAGTTGGTGGCACGAAGATGCAAACGAGTATAGCACTTTCTGCAAATCATCTTGTTATAATTGTATTTAGAAGCACGAATCCTCAGTGAGGGCTCATGATACCTCCCCTCAATCTCAGTACAAGGTGAAGAGTGGGCTCTTTGTGAATGTTATAGTTGGACAGTCTGTGGCCATTTTTCAATTGCTTGCCAGCAAAGATCAACCTCTGCTGATCTGGAGGAATGCCTTCCACATCCTGAATCTTGGCTTCACATTCTGAATTGTATCAGACGGCTCGATCTCAATGGTGATGGTCTTCACAAAAATCTGCATTGTCAGTTTTCAAGCTGAGTTTAGCTTGTTTTGTCAGGGCTTACCTAGGTGTATTATTACCTCTGTTAGGGTTTACCAAACTGTAATATTATCTGTTTCACGTAAACTTGCCCAGGAATCACGAACAGCCAAAAATGCTGGGGTTGACTGCTATGTCCTGTAAAGGACATGCAACTAACACCTAACTTCACTGTTTACCAAGCTGTAATATTACCTTTGCCAGGGTTTGCCAAACTGAAATATTATCTGTGTAATACCAAAATCATATATTACCTGTGTCAGGGTTTACCAAACTGAAATATTACCTGTGTCAGCGTTTACCAAGATGTTATATATTACCTGTGTCAGTGATTACCAAGATGTTATATATTACCTGTGTCAGTGATTACCAAGATGTTATATATTACCTGTGTCAGTGATTACCAAGATGTTATATATTACCTGTGTCAGCATTTACCAAGATGTTATATATTACCTGTGTCAGCATTTACCAAGATGTTATATATTACCTGTGTCAGCATTTACCAAGATGTTATATATTACCTGTGTCAGCATTTACCAAGATGTTATATATTACCTGTGTCAATGTTTACCAAGATGTTGTATATTACCTGTGTTAGAGTTTACCAAGATGTTATATATTACCTGTGTCAATGTTTACCAAGGTGTTGTATATTACCTGTGTTAGAGTTTACCAAAATGTTGTATATTACCTGTATTAGAGTTTACCAAAGTATTACCTCTGTATGTGGTCGATTCCCCTGTAGTGAGGTTCTGCCCCGTGTCAGCGACGATCTCCAGTCGATACAACGGCGTGTTGGAATTCCGGTTCAGTCGGTTCACTCCCTTGGCGTTGTTTGGTGGAACTTGAGTGGTTAAGCAAGAGTGTCCGAAGGTTGGCAGGCTGTACCCTGGGAGGAATGAATGATAATAGTTAAACAAATTTGGATAGTGTGAAGGGTTGATAATAATCACTCATTCATTCGCGCTTCGCTCACACTCTCTCCTCTTTTACATATGAGTTAGTTTGTTAATGAATTGATAACACTCATTGCACAAAAAACTATTTAATAGTCTGTAGTTAAGTTTAGTCGACGGATCAACATCACGGCACACGGGTGTAGCCCATAAGTGCTCCGTTCTACTCTTAACTCAAGCCTGAGTCCGGAAAAACTTAGCTCAGTGCACGAATTCCGTAGCATAAGCGAAGATCCTGAAATACTTTGGGTATATTTTTAACTCGAAATTTTGCCCGGGCAGCGCCGTTAGGCTACTCTTTTTCGATTTACAACTGCCAAATTTTACGTGCGGAATAATACACATGGGCGTCCGATCTCACTACCCAGAGACCAGGGGAAATTTTGTTACTAGAAGTTCACGTGAAAAATTCCCGCCCCTTACCTGGGCTTGAACCCGGGACCTCCAGCACTCGACGCGGACACCATACCTTGAGACCACTCAGCCCCCCTCCTCCCTTATTAGTCTGTACGTGCTCAGAGCCTCTCCCCAGTATTTCTCTCAGCGTGTAGTGACTGGCGACCAATCGGTGAACTAGGGTATGGCTACCCAGCATGTGAAGACAGGATTCGGCAGACAGCTTGGAAGAAATCACTGATGATATTCAACAGGCAAGACGGCGTTTACCTGCAAAGTGTTGTGGAACGTAATGAGCCCGGCAAGGCATGTAGAGCGCCCTGGTAATCCATTGCACCCATATTCGTCTCCAGCCGACTTGACTTGTCACTGGATTCAGATGGACTCAGGCGAGAGAGTGTGGCCGACGACTTGCGCAACTCTTCCTCACTTTAAACCAATTCATCGCGCAAGTCACCCTTCATCCAACTTCAAACTTATGTTTGAGTTGACTACTCTTCTTTAGCTTCCCACATGGTGCTCTAGACATAGCCTGACCTCGTTTGACTTGCTGTTCTTGCAGTTTGGTAACAGTTACATAATCACATCCATCCCTTGAGACATCTACACGGCCTGTCTCCATGGGTGAGTTCACGGTCCATGCTTGTTTATGCAATGTTTATGCCCGCAATGCGAGTATGGACGCCCAGAAGTGGCAGTGCTTAAGTGGCATATTAGGCCACGAGAGAAATGTTATTTTCTGTGGTGACTTCAACGCTAAAGGCAGAGCATGGGGAAACACTTCCTCCAATACACAAGGGGAGGAGCTCGAGACTGCACTGGAAACCATCGACCTGGTTTGTATTAACAGTGGCTGTGTCACCAGGACAGCAAGCCGTCCAGGCGATGAGGACAGTGCTATTGATCTGGCGCTAGTTTCACCTTCACTCACTACAGTGTGTAGATGGGGTGTCCTAGGACACCATGGCAGCGACCACCACCCGTGCAGCATATTGGTGGAGAAAGGCAGAACCAGGCAGCACAAGCTAAAGGTAAAGACGTTCCAGTATGACAGTACAGGGCAAGATGTGGTGAGTAAAATAAGACGTGACAAGCGCAGAACGTTTCAGGGCAGGAAAAAAAGCTGGGAGCAGCCACCGTGGTGGAGTTTCGAGGTGGAGAAGGCTTGGGTGGATAAGCGTAGTTCTGTAAGGAGATGGCAAAATGCCAACAAGAACAGAGCTGGTCATCCTAGTCCCTGCTTGCACTTAGAAAGAGAGATGCACACAAAAGTAAGCTATTTCAAAAAACTGGTCAAGGTGGTTAAAAGCGAAAAATGGGCAGAGGTGTGTCAAAGAGTAAGCACAGACAAGTCACTGAAATTGTTCTGGCGACTACATAAAAGCATGAGTGGTGTAGTCAAGAATAAGAGCATTTCAGACTTCCAAGGTGCTGACCTCACCTGGCAGAGGACTGACGAGGACAAGGGCAAAGCCCTCTTTGAACGCTACCTTGAGCAGGGCAACCAGACAGACATGGGAGGCCGAAATCTGGCCAAGGAGGTCACCTCAGACAGATGCAAGGCCCTGAACACTTCGGAGGAAGACACAGTGACAGTGAAAGAAATCAAGGCTGTGCTTCGACGATCAAAAAACAGTGCTCCAGGTCCTGATGGCATAAGATACGACGACATAAATAGGTGTACCGACAATGAGCTAGAGAAACTAGCAAACATGTACAACAACAGTATAGGGAGTGCTAGCATCAAGGAGGAATGGTTACACAGCTATCTGATTCCCTTGCCGAAGCCTGACAAAGACCACAAAAAAATTCAGGGATATCGAATTATAACCATGCAGAATACAATAGGCAAGCTGCTGGAGAAGGTAATTGCCAGGAAAATATCAAGCCAACTAGAGAGGCAAGGTGTTTTCCCACCTACCCTGGGTGGGTACCGTCCAAAAAGAGAAACCTGGACCAATGCAGCAGTCTTTGCCCATGATGTCTATGAAGGTTTCCACTCAGGCACTGAAACCGTTGCTGCAGCGATTGATCTTGAGGACGCATACAACAGAGTACCACTGGATTTTTTAATGTTTCAGCTTCTTGAACTAAACGTAAGTCCATTCCTCCTTAGCTGGATCGCTGCAGCCCTCTACCAACTGAAAGTAGTTTTTAGATGTGGCAGTTGGACTTCGGAACCAACAACAATATATCCTGGCCTACCACAGGGATCACCATTATCTCCGGTACTGTTCAACGCCTACACAGTGAGAATCACCAGTGAGCAGATCACTGGACCTGGCAGGACATTGTCGTATGCTGATGATGTTTTAGTGTATCGTCAGGGTAAGGATAGAGAGGAGGTTGCTGTGGAACTACAAACCGAACTCAATCGCATAAGTACTTGGTGTGATGAAGCTGGGGCAATGGTCAACCCAACAACGGCAACAGTGACTTGGTTCTCGTTGAATAATCATATTGTCAACAATCCAACTCCAACTGTAATGCTGTGTTCAGCGACGGTGGAAAGAACGCAGGCAATGAATTTCCTTCGGATACGGTTTGATCGAAGCCTTGCTTATAATGTGCACATAGACCAGGTGATAACAAAGCCAAGCGGGGTTTGGCAGCGATGCGGGTGATGGCGGCAGCAAACTGTGAGCAGCGCCATCTATGTCTTCTGTACGAGGGGCTGGTCATATCTATTTTGGAGTATGCAATGGCAATCCTGACTCTCAGCCATAAGCAGATAGAAAGGATGGAAAGGATACAGAATGAAGCTATGTGCATTATTCTTGGATGTACAAGAGATACAGCATGCAGGGCGATGCGCTACCTTCTTGATTTTCCAACCATTGAAGAGAGAATACAAGTTTGCAGGGCACGCGCCTACCTCAGAATTAACGCAAACACACAACATCCACTGCATAGTGAAATTAGGAAGGTGAAGGGCAGCAGGTTAAAAAGAGGACGGTCGTGGATGGGTCAAGCCGAAGACATTCTTCAACAGGTGTGTTCACTTGAGGACTTAGAATCTGGCGAGGAGTGGGTGCAAGTGCCAACAGACTTCTGCACATCCTTTTCAGTTTGCATCCAACTAGATAGAAAATGCAGACAAGAAAATCCGGCTGCTGTTGAGGCTGAAGTACAAGCGTTGATTTTCGAGAATTAGCTAGACGGTGACGCGGTCATCTACACAGATGGGTCGGTCGTCCGACATGTGAGAAGCTCATGGGCCTTTACAGCTTGGGCCGGAGGGAGAATTGTGAAGGAGGACTCTGGTGCTTTCACTGAAACCACAAGTAGCCTGACCATGGAAGTCATGGCAGTAAGTAAAGCAATAACATGGCTCGAGACACAGACATTCACTAGGGCTTGTTTCCTTAGCGACTCAATGAACATGATCAAGAGGATAGAGGAGGGGTCGATCCGAAGAGAATGGTTGCTGCCTCTGAAGCGGTCTCGGCTGGCAAAGATTAGTTTCATCTTCGTGCCAGGTCATGCGGGAATACAAGGAAATGAGCGGGCTGACAAGCTCGCAGGTGAGGCTACTGTGGAGGGCGGACGCGCCATGGACCAGGCTGACATTCTGAATGCTCTACGAGAAGTGAGACTTTTGCGAGAACCAAGTGATGACTGTGAATCTACCTACAACAATGGCCAGACTGCGGGAGCAGCAAATTAAAAGAGGGGTGGCCAAACAAGAACACTACGCAGGAAGCCAAAGAAGATTGATAAACCAACACAGAACTGGTGTCGTTAGCCGCTACACGCTGCGGGATTTGCTGAGGAGGGGATCCGAGCACTTATGGACTGAATGGTTCGATGTGCAACGAGGATGATCTGTCGACTAACTAACTAACTAACTAACGGTCCATGCTCGTTCGCACAATTGATATGTGGCAAAGCTACCTAGATATTTATATTTCTGCATTCCTCTTGTTCTTTTCCCCTCAATCTTGCCATTTGTTACCAAGTTCTCCAGTTTATTTCTTCTCATAGCGTGCCCAAATAATCTTGACTGTCTTCGACGAATTTCTCTAATCAGTTTACTGTTTTCATGTCTTTCTGCTAGGACTTGCTCATTGGTCTCTTCTGACTGCCCATGGTATATTTTGCACGTTCCTCAGGAACCACATCTTCACTGCCATCAGATGTTCTCAGCTTGTCTTAAGGCGTCAACATGAATATTTCCAATGAAAGCAAATGTCAACGTGAACTTGTTGACATGTTTATAAACTTCCTCTAAGTATATTGTTGTTTAACTTTCCTACCTGATACGAAAAGATCAGAAAAGAGGATATCCGAGAAGAAAATGGATTGACGAAACCTGGCAAGATTGAGGGGAAAAGAAAACGGGGAAGGCAGAAAAGTAAATATCCGGAAATTGTGGCCAAATGGTATGGTCGAGACAAAACACAGAATTGATCCCCAACTGTTGATCGTGTTGAGATGGTGAACCATGACCGACCAAGCTTATCGACATGGCACATGATGATGATGATAATTTTTATGCGGAGATCCTATTTCAGGGTGTGGATGATCAATGGGAAATGTTGAAGAATTCAATCAGTTTGGCTGCAGAATCAACTATTCCAAAATAAAAAGGTGGGTCGTAAGAAGTGGATGACTGAAGAAATTTTACAACTAATGGAAACAAGAAGACTCAACAAAACTAATCCTGCCAAATATGAGGAAATTCACAGACAAGTCAGAATATTATGTAAGTAGGCAAAAGAAGCATAGCTTGAGAAAAATTGCATAGAAACTGAAAAACAGCACAACAGTCAAAATACCAAATTATTGCAGAAAAGAATTCAGAAACTTACAAATAAAAGAACAAGGACATCAGCAGGCTTTTTAAAAACTAAAGATGGCAAAATCATAATAGAAAAAGATCAGATTCTACATGAATGGTCAGGTTATGTGAAAAACCTTTATGATGATAACAGAGATGAACAGTATGATATTCGATTTAATAATGAAGGACCGCCAATTTTGAAGATGGGGGTTCGGAATGTTCTTAAACATATGAAAGCTGGCAAGACCCCCGGTTCAGATAATATCACAACAGAAATGATTAAAGCTTTAGACGAATATGGAATAGATCAAATCACCAGACTGCTGAACACATATGATACCGGAGATATACCTTCTGAATTATGTAATTCTGTATTTATTGCAATCCCAAAGAAATCAGTAGCCTTGGAATGTGATCAACATTAGTATAATGAATCACATCACGAAGATTTTGCCAATTATCATGCAAAGAGTGAGAAAGAAAATACAACCTGAAATAGGGGAAGAACAATGTGGGTTTGTAGAAGGAAAGTCTACAGTAAATGCTATGTATATGCTGCGATCAGTTATTGAACGTTCTATAGAAGTAAACAAAGACATACATCTTTGCTTTATTGATTACACAAAGGCTTTCGATAGAGTAAGACATGTCAACATGGTAGATATGCTTGCAGATCTACAAAATGATGGGAAAGACATTAGACATATTAAAAACTTATTAATGAAGTAGGACAACATCAGCCTATTAAGAGAGGTGTGAGACAGGAATGTGTAATGTCTCCTGATCTTTTTTCCCTACACAGTGAAAATATTTTCAGAAATGTAGAAGATATAAATGGAATCATCATTGGAGGACGAAACATCAATAACATTAGATATGCAGATGATACAGTATAGATTGCAGACAATGAGCAGGATCTGCAACAATTAGTAGACAATTAGTGCGGTTGTTGTACACAGTGAGCAACTAGGGTTATAATTAAATTGTAAGAAGACACAGGTTATGGTCGTCACTAGGAAGAAAGAAGTACCACAATGTAATATACAAGTAAATGGGAATATTCTTCAACAAGTGAATCGGTACAATTATCTTGGAACAGTAATAACATCTGATGGGAGATGCCTCGAAGAGATTAGAACTAGAATCGCCATGGCGAAAGTAGCCTTTAACAAGGTGAAAAACATACTGACTAATAAAAAGATGTCAATTGAAACGAGAAAAAGAGTGTTGAGGTGCTACATAGAGCCTGTACTTTTGTATGGATGTGAGGCGTGGACAATGAGCAGTCAAGCTGAAAAACATTTGATGGCTATAAAAATGTGGTTTCTGAGGAGAATGCAAAGAATGCCATGGACAGACAGAAAAACAAATGACCAAGTACTACAGGAGACGAATGAGAATCGGAAATTGATTAGAGAAATTAGTCGTAGACAGTCAAAATTTGTTGGACATATGAGAAGACATGAATCGGAGAACTCGCCACCAGGCGGACCCACTCCGACATCTGAGGTACTTGTAATTTACGTCCCCAAGTCAAGGACGAGAAGTCAATATTTTAGCCCAACTGACCGATGTAGGAGTTGAACCCGCTACCTCTGCATCAGAATACCGGATAATTAAGAACGAGCTTTCTTATCCATTCGGCCTTACTGGCCTCCTTGAAATACTTTTCCACAATACCCCTTCCCTCTCACCATTTTTCTCACGAACATTCTTTCCCAAACTCTCCACCCCTATTTTCCTATAACCCACCCTATCCCCCGAACTGTATTCCTCTGTACCCCAACTACCCGACATCCCACCCTGCCACTCTCCTGCCGTTTCTTCAACAGTTCCCACTGCGGTTATTACTCCTACGTATCCGAGAAAAGGGAACGTCAAAACGAGGTTTCCAGTACCCAATCCGTTATGACAACCCGGCCTTGAAGACTCCCGACCTGGGTCACGGGTCGCTGGGGGTGTCTGCGACTATAAAATATCGTAATGTTTTGCCATAAAAACTGCCATGCTTCAGTCACGAGTGAAAGGCGTGACCTGCTTTTTTTCTGCAGATTTGTCCCGTGGCGACCTGGTGACTTGACTCTTAAGTTTTCTTGCAATCAGGGCTTCATTTTTATGATTTTATTTATCCATAGGTATTGTCCGTGAGCCGTCCTCCCTGGTCTAGAGATTACACGACTTTCTCCGTAATCTCGTATACTCTCGTAAATAACGTGAGAACTGGTAGCGGTTCTCTCCGCGTCAGTAACTTATGGGGTATGTGAGCCGGTCGCTCAGAAAGCAATGGCAAACTACTGAGCGTAATCTTGCCAAGAAATCAAACAATCAGCTGAAAGATGCTGATGATGACAGCGATGTCCTGTAAAGAATATGCGGAAAATAAAATTGTCCGTGAAAACAAAGAAAAGAGTAGGCATAAGAGGCCACACTATTATCAAGTGACTTGCCAACTGGCGTGGGCAATCATGCTTCTTGACATCTTGCGATCTCCAACATTATGTTCCAGTCGTGTGCTGATCTCTTTTCGCACATTAACAACATAATCTTCTATCGTTGTCTTCCCCTATCTCCCTTTCCATCCCCAGGGCATGCTGGTGTGGTGAGAAACGAGCAGACGGACAAATTGGCTGGGTCTGCACCGCTCTGTGGGGTATTGGTGCCTGATGAGGCAGATTTGGTCGGTCCCCTTTGGAAGAACATCATGACTTAGAGAGAATGGTGCCGCGTGGAGTGGTCAGTGGAACTGGCCGACACTCAAACCACGGAAGAAAAGGCCGGACGGACACATAATCAGGCTGCGATTGTACCATTAGTATTGGGACTCTACGATGGCTGTTGCAGGTGAGGACTGAGCGTGTATGGGAATGTCCCGAGTGTTGTTATGTCGGTTCTTGACTCAACTCAACTCAACTCATTCCACAAACGTTTCCATTTGTCACAGTATGCACCAGTTTTTTTGTGTTTTTTTTTTGGTCTTATAATATAAGGGGACTGAGTGGTCTCGAGGTATGGTGTCCGCCTCGAGAGTTGGCCGTCCCGGGGTCCAGCCCTCTTGAGGGCCGGGATTTTTTCACGTGAACTTCTAGTAATAAAATTGTCCCTGGTCTCTGGGTAGTGAGATCGGACGCACGGGTGTATTGTTGCGCACGTAAAAAAATCCCTTGGCAGTTGGAAATCGAAAAAGAGTAGCCTAACGGCGCTGACCGGGCAAAATTTCGAGTTAAAAATCTACCCAAACTATTTCAGGATCATCGCGGTGCTACGGAGTTCATGCACTTAGCTGAGATTATCCGGACTCAGGCTTAAGTTAGGAGTAGAACGGAGCACTTATTGCATAAGATATTCTTCATTTTCTTAAAGGCGGCTTTTGCTTGCCCTATTCCGATCTTAATCTCTGTTTTACATCTTCCATCTGATGTTATAAATGCCCCTAAGTATTTAAAATTATCCACTTGGTTAAGAATTGTCTCTTCTACTTCTATGTCAAATTTTGGTGTCACCATTTTTTTTAAATATAACCATTGTTAGTGTTTTCTTGATATTCAAGGAGAGTTCTTTCTTTGCACTCTCTGTTACTACAATGCCCAAAAATTGTTGTATGTCTGTTGCATTATCCGCCACCAATACTGTGTCATCAGCATAAATGTATATTATTTATATTATAACCTCCGATTAGTTATTTACATAAATAAATCAATTAAACGGACACTATTTTCCCCACCTCTGCGCCACAAAGCATCTTCTCACTGTCTACCTATATACAGCGGTTTCCATTCAAGGTCCCCAACCCTTCCTATCTTTTCTTTTTTATTAATATTTGGATCCGCTGAGTTAAGTATTTATACTTGATTTCATACTGCTAGTTTACTTTAAATTCTTACGGTTGTACAATATGGGTTATGCACGGAGTTCGTAATCCCGCATATAGCGTTAAACACAGCTGCGGGAGATGTGTCAACAGACCGCCTTCTTTTAGGTTTTATAAAATGGTATGTGTGCCGGTCGTCCAGAAACTACTGAACTTAAACTTGCCAAGAAATCACAACCAGGCAAAACTTGCTGGGGTTGACGGAGACGTCCTGTAAAAGATATGCAACTAACAGCTTACATTTAATTCGCATGGTTGTACGAGGGTAAGTTATAGTAAGTAAGTAAGTCACAAATTGCTGCAATTCTATGCAGCCGGTTTAGGAGGACTGATAAAACAATGGGATAAATGCATCAATGTTTGTGGAAATTATGTTGAGAAATAAAGGGACAATGTATGTATAAAAATAAACTGGTTTCAAGTTTGTGACTTAATTATTAACTTACCCTCGTACAATATTGTTGAATTAGTGTCTAGTTACTTTAGTGGTATTTCCGTCTTGTTTTTAAGTGTTGTGATTCGTTGCCAGTTATGCTTGCTTGCATGTGTTCGCTGGATGTGAACTGCAGCGTGAAGTCTTGTATGTCGGATGAAGACATTCTCTTGTCCAACATCAGTGTGATGTCATACCGGACTGAGGTTTGCGTGAGTATCCGTTGTCCCATGTCTGGCTTATTGGTGTGCAAACTGGTGGTTCCTCACCGTGCAGGCAGATATTCTCCGAATTCGGAAGAATCAGCGATCCTACTACATTAGCCAGGACCCCTAAGGGACCTGTTACCCAGGACGCACGGCTAGGGCGTGTTAGTAGGTCTTGGCCAGTATAAAACCTAGCCCTGGTGCCCTGGAAACACCTCTGCGTCCCGTTGTCGGTTATTTTTGTTTCCGTTGCTAACGGCTTCGAAAGCTCACAAATACGAAGGCCTTGAGTCTAGGTTGTCCGTGGGAATAGCACCACGTCATTCAAAACATCAAAGATAGGGAGCATCTGTTGGATCTTTCCCCCCGAGACATGCTGGTGTGTTGGGAAATGAACAGGCGGACACATTCGCTGAATCTGTTCTGAGTGGGGTACTGGTGCACGATGATGTGGGTGCGATCTGGGACCTCTGGGATCTTGTGTATAGTGCGGAAGAACATACACCACATTATTGGCTGGAGAGAATGGTTCGGCAGAAGTAACCGGGGGATCTGGTCGGCACTCGGTTCTAAGAGGAAAGGCTAGAAGAACACATAATCAGGTCGCAACTGATACCATTAGTATTGGGACTCTTCGCTAGTTGTTGAAGATTAAGACTGCCCTGGTATAGGAATGTTCCTAGTGCCGTGACGTAGGTTCTTAACTCAACACAACATCATTACCAATGTCCACGTCTGTACGTTATACAAGATGGAATAACTCCAGTCAGCGGGGTTCTACAATATTACATGTACTTTGCAAAAAGATTTGGTCCTTTCTGTTCTGGATCAACTCTAAGGCATCCCCAGGGCCACAGCTTAGAGCAGTCAGCATCAACTCTCACCGTCTGCCTCTCACTTTCCCATAGCTGGTCTTTCCACTCGTCACGATGTTTTCCAAAACCTCTCTTCTCACAGAAGCTTACCTAATCTAACACCCGGCCCCTATTATTCTAAACTAAAAGGTTTAAAGGCAAGGGTTTATCATTAAGAGGATAAATTCATTGCACCAGTTCTATTCAATAAGGCTTGATCTTTATCCACAGCGAGGCCTACCATAAGCGCTCCACAGCTCACGAACTCCACAGCTGCAGCGACAACCCCTGGTGGGTTGTCTGGGGAGAGTGTACTCGTTAAAAACTGCAGTTGTGAGTCCGAAATCGAACTCACGACCCTCTGAGCTAGAGGAAAGTGACTTGACCATTTGACCACTTGATCCAGGAGAAATTAACTGACCTTGTACAAATCCAAATGGAAACAAACTGACAAGACTACTATTCCACCTATTCTATTCACCATTTCCTATTCCATCTTTTATACTCCACCCGTTATACTCCACCGTTTCTATTCCACGGTTTCTATTCCTCTATTTCACCTGTTCTATTCCACATTTTTTATTCCACCGTTTCTATTCCACCTTTTCTAGTCCACCTTTTCTATTCCGTCTTTTCTATTCTACCTTTTCTATTCCACCTTTTCTATTCCATCTTTTCTATTCCGCCTTTTCTAATCCACATATTATATTCCACTTTTTCTAATCCACTTATTATATTCCACCTTTTCTATTCTACCGTTTATATTCCACCTTTTCTATTCCACTGTTTCTATTCCACTGTTTGTATTCCACCTTCTATCCCGCTTCATCTGTTCCACATAATACGTCAACACTAAGCTCATGCAGCAATCAACGTTGCCGAAAATATCAGAGCGTTTTGGCTTTTAAACTTCCTGTGCGCCGACCACCATTGTGGTAGCCGCATCAACCCCTACAATTATCAGTCGTACTTAAAAGTTGACTTCTCGATTGAACGCAAGGTCCTGCACATGACATGCCATTTTAAAAGTGCGAGCATATAGAAAGTTCGCAGTTACCGCCGTACAGAGACCTGGAAACGAGGCGTAGGTCAATGACATGGCAATGTATGTTTTTTTTTTTCGTTCTCAATGTTTCATAACAATCCCACGAAGAAACATAAACATTGGCTGGATTCTGCGGTTTTTTAAGACCCCGAAACCATGTCATTGCCATTGACGTCATGAAGCAACATGGAATGCGAGCAGGAAGGCAGAAAAACATCAACAAGAAATCATTCCTGGCGTGGGCAAGATGTGGTACAAGGTTGCGTTACATGCTTCCTGAAACTGTCATAAAATGTTAGCTGACTTCTCGTCCTTGACTTGGGGGAGTAAATTACTTTTTTTTTTGGCATATCCCTTACAGGACGTTGCAGCCAACATCAGCATCTCTCAGCTGCTGTTGATGTACTAGGCAAGATTACGCTCAGTAGTTTGCCATTGCTTTCTGAGCGACCGGCTCACATACTCCGTAAGTTACCAACTCGGCGAGAACAGCTACCGATTCTCGCGCAGGTTACGTTACTCACGAGAATATACAGGATTACGGAGAAAGACGTTAACTCCTAGGCCAGGGATACCGGTAGTAAATTACAAGTTACTCAGACATCGGAGTGGGTTCGCCTGATGGCGGGGGACATCAATAATAGGGAAAGCTCATCCACAAGCAAAAATATGTTCAGTTTGCTAGAGGTTGTAGCACGTGTATGGACTACGTTTGAGTTCAATGCGAGCGAATATAAACAAAAGTTTTATTGGAATGTATTTCATGTGGAGTGAAATTCCATATAATCTTAGTAATAGTAGTAGTAGTAGTAGTAGTAGTAACTAGTAGTAGTAGTAGTAGTAGTAGTAGTAGTAGTAGTAGTAACTAGTAGTAGTAGTAGTAGTAGTAGTAGTAGTAGTAGTAGTAGTAGTAGTAGTAGTAGTAGTAGTAGTAGTAGTTAGTAGTAGTAGTAGTAGTAGTAGTAGTAGTAGTAGTAGTAGTAGTAGTAGTAGTAGTAGTAGTAGTAGTAGTAGTAGTAGTTAGTAGTAGTAGTAGTAGTAGTAGTAGTAGTAGTAGTAGTAGTAGTAGTAGTAGTAGTAGTAGTAGTAGTAGTAGTAGTAGTAAGAGGAGGCGACGAAACATAAGATACAATGAATATGGTGATAATAGTGGTCGTTTTGACGATAATAAATTTAAATATACGGTAATGATTGTCAAATATATTCAATATCTTGATTGACATGTCTTAAAATACTGACTTTATTTGTAACAAAATCATATATTATGTACTCACCACATGCCAGTAAGGTTGCGAAAACAGTGTAGAAAATCAACATGACAATAAACTGACTGCTTACAATATCTTGGTACAATAATGTTCAAATACTTCAACTGGAGCACTTTTCACACCAGAACTGGCAGAAATTGGCACTTAAAACGATTTATAACAGAACGTCAAAGACACGAATGCATAACTATACATCGCAAACGACCACTATAAGAAATGTTAACTTCCACTTAAAAAACTTTCCCCCACAAATATGGTTTCGTGTCTTATCTGGCATACAGCGGGTAGCCTGTTGTAATATGAGATGAGGGCCCGCCCTTTACAAGTTTATGAAGCCGTGCTGACCCTAACAATACCAAACTTTCCAGAAGAATAATTCTTATGGGTGGGGAGGGGGTGAAGAATCACTCATGTTCTTTAGCGGCAATGTTCTCTCGAGCTACGACCTAGATTTTGCAGCCCTGACTCCTTGCAGGATTCTGAAATTTGCTTTTCATTTGCCGCTTTTATCACAGAAGCTTGATTTCAAATGTGCAGATACCAGCTTTGTGATTTTGTTACTGTTGCTTGGGGAAATCAGCAAATAATGGTCTGAGAGACTCAACGTGATATATTTCTCGCTTCAATGATGACACCTGCTGCAAATAATTTGTATCTTTCGTTGCTACATTACTGTGCATACTCTTTTGCCTACGTCGGAAATCTTCTTCTTCTTCTTCTTCTTCTTCTTCTTCTTCTTCTTCTTCTTCTTCTTCTTCTTCTTCTTCTTCTGCTGCTGCTGCTGCTGCTTTTGTTAAACCCTCATCTTCGTCTTCTGTTCGCTTGAAATTGATTCTCTACTTCTGCAATGTTGTCTCTTGTACAAACTTCACTTTGTTTTTGTTCACTCAGTGGTCCATAGAGTTTATCTTCATCGTTTTCTCTAGGTTAGAAGATTTTCCTTGATGTGTCGTATTCAGGGCACTCTTGTTGTAAGTATGTTATCTTCGGTGCCAATCCAAATTTGCACAAGGCTGATTCGCCAATCTTCATTGTTGAATACATATCGTTGTGTAATCGATTTTGTTACGTTATTTTGCGCAGAATAAGCATTTGTTCTGGTCTGTTCATGAAGTGGCCATTATCTTGTTCTAATGTTGGTGGCTTTCTGGTTGATTTTATTCTCTTCTTTCGGAGGTAGCTGGGTGTTCAACTAGGTTGTTCTTCTGTTACACCTTCCGTGGCTAAATCATCATCCTCTCTCGATTCCAGGTTCTCCACATTGAAGTGTTATCCACTGTATGGTGACCTCACAATGGTTGCCCAGTTCTGTCAGTATTGTCTGTTGTGCTAGAAATTTTCCGGACGAGGTGTCTGATGTACTGACTGGGTGCCTGTCAGAAATACTACGGGTCGTGAATCATGATTGGTATTTAGTCATTTCTATGCTGCTTTCTTGATTGCCTGGATTTCTACATCGTATTTATAGCAGTGCTTTCCTGTTGGTATTCTGGCTGAGTCCTAGTATTATTAGGGTAATATGGGGACCGACCCGTTGCCGAGAAGTTGGAATCGCGACTACTAACTAACTAACTAACTAACTAACTATGTACACTCCTGTTCCGCTATTTCTAACAGCATTTTGAGGCGACCCAAATGTGGAGACTCCGAACCAAAGGTCTTGTGGGTTTTCATTATGAAGAAAATAGAGAGTGGCTGTTCTGTTTTGTACACTGTTCTTTACATCCTTGTCGAATATTCTGTTCACTTGTGCCTGAGTGTGTACTTGTAGTCTATGTCCCTTTCTTTTTGAGATTTTTTTTTGTTTTTTGCGATCGCTGGCTTTGTCAAGCGCAGTCCATACATGTGATACTACTTCCAGTGCACTGGACTGAATGTTGTGTGTGGATTAGCTTTCGATATTACTAGTGTCCCTCGCCATCAGGCGAACCCACTGCGACTTCAAATTTACTTGTAATTTATGTCCCCAAATCATGGAGGAGAGGTCAATATTTTAGTTCAACTGACCGGTGTAGGGGTTGAACCCGCTGTTTGGACACCTCAAAGAGTCAATAGCAGGAAAAGGTTTTCATTTGAAGCCCTCTCGTACAGACGTACGAACAAATGTCTTAGAAGAATTCTAAACCTCCACTAGACAGGTTTCAGAACCAATACGCAAATAAGTCAAGAGACTAAGCAAGATATTGTATCCAATTTTATAAGAAAACGCCGTTGGAACTACATCGGCCATGTACTCAGATTGGATAAGGCAAGACTCCCCTACCAAGCCCTCATATGGTCACCAGTAGGGAAAAGAAAATGGAGAAGACCAAGAGAGACCCTTCGTAGAACCATCATCAGAGAAGGTTCATTCAACGGCCAAGTGAACATCCAAGATCTACAACAGGTAGCAGCGAACCGCCAGACATGGAGAGTCATGACTTCTGCCCTATGCGCCGCCTTAGGCTCAAGAGGAAAGACTAACTAACTAACTAACATACGTATGCGCTGATATACGCCAGTGCCTATGAGGTTGTGTATTTGTATACATGTGTAGGTGCATATGTGTGTATGTATGTGGATGTGTACTAATGTATGTGCATGAACGTATGTTTATGTACATATGTACGTATATACGTACTTTAACACGTATGGATGCACGCATACCAGTTTGCATACATATCTGTTATTACTATCACTTGCCACTAATAACGGCATTATTGTTTTTTTCTGCATCTGTCTGTTGACGTATTATTGTACCACTTGCCAGAAAGCGTGACGAAAAATACACATAGTCTGTACGGTGTCTTAGACATTTTACCAAAACAAATTAAACGACCTAATTTACATGAATTAGTTACAGACGCGTTAGTGCCACCCATCTTTAAATGTCGGTTAATTGTTTATATTATTAATTATATAATATCTTGGTAGAAGTTATCTCACAAAGAGTACTTACTGGCTAGTCGCATCTTAAGAGTGCAATCCACATTAATCAGTTATCAGAAGGGGGGAAATAGAGTACAACGTGGCAGAGGGAAAGGTGGAGGGGAAGAAAGACAAGAGAGATACTAAAACGAAAATGACAAACAGTTTGGTATTATTATATTGAGGAACTTCGGTATCAGAAATGGTTGGCAGTATACAAGACAGTACGCTGCTAAATTACCTCCCATTTTATTTCATTCCTTTACCTAAATCATCTCCCATTTTATTTTATCCCTTTACCTAAATCATCTCCCATCTTATTTTATCCCTTTATTTATATCATCTCCCATTTTATTTTATTCCTTTATGCTTGTGAGGGTAAAACCGTGGGCAGCTGCTTTTGCGGCTGACTCAGTCACAGGACTATCATTCTGAGCCGGTGATGGACCCTAACTATACCTTCTCCTTGGAAGTTGAACTGGGTAGAGGGGAATGGTGAAATCGAATCGAATCCCTTTACCTAAATCATCTACCACCTTATTTTATCTCTTTGCCTAAATCATCTCCCATTTGATTTTATCCTTTTACATAAGTCATCTCCCATTTTATTTTGTTCTTTTACCTCAATCAGCCGGCTCCGTGGCAAAGGGTTACAGACGCAGACTGTGATCCCGCATACCCACGTTTGAAACACAGATGTGCGCGATTTAGCGATCTTTCATCTTCTCCTTCCTCTACGTTCATCCGGAGAGTTTTTTTTCGGACGTGATTGCGTTGGGCTTGTATAAAGCAGAGCTGCGTTCTTGCGCCGTTAGGCCGACACATCCGACTTCTGCGGGTGTTTGTTGACAGGATTAACCTTCCTGGGTATTTTTCATCTGATTGTTCATCTGATTATCTAAATCGTTGCCATTTATTTTGTGTTTATCCTTTTACCCAATGATTTCCCATGTCGTCTTTCCCATTTACACCCGCCCCGCCCCCACCCCCCCCCCCCAAAAAAAAAAATAACAACCCATCCTAACCCTCCTTCTCCTCCTCTTCCACCTCTTCCTCTTCCTCTCCTCCTCCCCAACCTCCTCCTCCTCCTCCTTCATTTGCTATTTCATATATTGCCGCTGCTTTTCTTCTGCGTTTGCTTCCTCCTTTTCCACCACGTCCTCCTCCTCCCCCACCCTTCTTCTTCTTCTTCTTCTTCTTCTTCTTCTTCTTCTTCTTCTTCTTCTTCTTCTTCTTCTTCTTCTTCTTCTTCTTCTTCTTCTTCTTCTTCTTCTTCTTCTTCTTCTTCTTCTTCTTCTTCTTCTTCTTCTTCTTCTTCTTCTTCTTCTTCTTCTTCTTTTGTCAACGCTCCCTTTCCTTTTCCCCTGTTCTCCTCCTCTCAATTTCTAAAAGAGCCAAAACGTCATCTCCTGCTAGACTGCATACATACTGCAACCATCACTCCGGGACGCAGAGGTGTATCCAAGGCACCAGCGCCAGGTTTTATACTGGCCAAGACCTACTAACATGTCCTAGTCGTGCGTCCTGGGCAACATGTCCCTTTTGGGGTCCTGGCTAACGTAGTAGGATCGCTGATTCTTCCGAAATTGGAGAGTATCTGCCTGCACGGCGAGGAACCACCAGTCTGCACACAAATAAGCCAGACATGGGACAACGGATACTCACGCAAACCTCAGGTCCTGTATGACATCACACTGATGTTGGACAGCAGGATGTCTTCATCCGACATACAGGACTTCGCCCTGGAGTTCACAGCCAGTGGTGAGAAACAGACGTTGTGGTTGGGATTTTATTGCAAAGGCTAATGGACTAGTCTTTAAAACGGAGAGTCTGGCATTTGAGACTACGACCTCCAGCATGAGAATGGAGGTGGAAGCAGTAACAGCGGCATTCCGTTGGCTGGAGGAGATTAATGCAACACACGTTGTATTCATTACGGATTCAAAGAGTATGCTTAGTAATGTGGAGAAAGGAATGTTTCGTGTGTAATGGCTATCGTCGCTTCAGAGGTCACAGATTGTGAGAATTGCATGAATATTTTGCTCTGGCCATGGGGGTGCGGGAAATGAACAGGCTGATAGGCTAGCGGGGAATGCACATCTTGGTGGTAGATTGCCTATGGACAAGGGGGATGTGGTCGTGCGCTTCTGGGACCAGGTGGAGAAGGCAGAGGGATATACTGAGAACCCATATGTGGAAAGAATGAGACTGCGGGGGATCGGCAGGGGTTCTGGGAGAATCTCAAAACTGAGAGGGAAGACCAGGAGAACTTTTAATCAGATAGCGGTAGGAATGATCAGTAGCATGACTCTTCGCTGGCTGTTGAACGAGGGGACGGAGCACGTATGGGAATGTCCTGAGTGCAATGATATCGGTTCTTAACTCAGCTCAACTCAACTCAACCCACACTGTTTTGTAATCATTGTAAAACGAAAACCCTCGTTCGTTATTCTTTCAGTTGTCAGCTGAACTTTTCTTTAGGCGAAATAACATTTAGATTCTGTCACAAATGCAGTCACACATGGACGGAATGGTAACTATCACACATGACTGGGGAGCGAGTGCTAGTCCGTCACACATGATATAACACAGGTAACCTGCTTAGTATGTTTCTGACAACGCAACAATTTCAAATAAATGTTAATGGGGTTATCATAGAATGTTACAAATAAAGTGATACACGTACGGAGGAACGGAAAGAGAGACAGGCTAGCGGACATATAAATGGACAGTCACGAGTAAAGACGAATTAAAGACCGCACGGACAAAAGACGAACAACTGGGATCGATCTAAAGGCATGCAAGCAGAAGACAGACAGACAGACAGACAGACAGACAGACAGACAGACAGACAGACAGACAGACAGACAGACAGACAGACAGACAGACGGACGGACGGACGGACGGACGGGCGGCCTGGCGGGCGGGTGGGTAGGTAGGTAGGTAGGTAGGTAGGTAGGTAGGTAGGCTGAGGTTTTGGCTTGGTCTATCTGTCTGCCCGTCCCTTCATATCAGTCTTCCCTCTAAACAACCTTAAATTATATCATATTATTACACAAGGGCCTGCTCCGAGGCGAAGAGTTTACAAATGCGATTCGTGATCCCGCATACCCGCGTTCAAAACACAGCTTTGCGCGATTTGGCAGCAGACCGCGTTACGTTGGTTTTTACGAAATGGCATGGTAGCCGGTCACTACTGAATGTAAAACTTGCCAAAAGATCACAAGAGCAAAAATAAAAAAATGGTGTTGATGGGAACGTCCTGTAAAGGATATGCAACAACCTATTTTTAACTATTAGACAAGGACTTTTAGAGAGAATTAGAATGACCAAATATCTGCATAAGGTCAACCCGGGTCACATCCTTAACAGACGTTCACTGGGTCAAAAGGTCAAAGGTAACATGTCACATCCGAGCGACAGCTTGCTAGCAGCTGCACCCCCTAAACCTAAACCTCATCTATTTTATCCCCACCCATTCGTAAACCTTCTGGTGTCAATATATAAGAAAATGTGAGTCAGTTTGAGCTTGTTGACATCGCCACAGAGTTTGTCCTCAAGTGGAGCGGGCGTAGGCTAAAATGATTTTCTCTGTTCTGCATATTCATATATTCTAAGCTTCTTTGGCCGTCTGTGTTCAGCAGTTCAGCATTAGCCACTATTTTACTAGTTCCGCTAGTTCCATCAGTATCCTATCAGTAGTTTATCTAACATGTGGTGTTTTTTCACTCTGTTATGTCCTGTGCGGAGTCTCAAGATTGCTTCTTGTTAACATCGGTCGAACTGATAATTAAATATGCATCATCTTTCTGGTGGCCTGGATGCTCTGATTCCCATTTAGTTCTATAATTGTTTTATAAACCTGATATATTCACATTTTATGACTATATCTGGCTGATACATTCCACTTTTCTTTGTCAGTTTGCCAGCCTCTTCATTTTCAGGTATGCAGGTCCGCGTGGCCGAATGGATAAGAACGCGTGTTTTTAAACATCCGGTTATGCTGATGCCGAAGTAAAAGTTTCAAACCCTACACCGGACAGTTGGACTAAAATGTTGACCCGTCGTCCTTGACTTGATGACGTAAATTACAAGGACCTCTGAAGTCGGAGTGGGTTCGCCTGATAGCGAGGGACACTGTTAATATGGAAAGCTAATCCACACGCAAATTTCAGTCCAGCACTATTAGAAAGAACTTAGAATGTAAATGAACAAATTAAGAAGAAATTAGAAGCAACAGAGATGTGGTTCCTGAGACGAATGTTGCGAATTCCCTGGACTGCAAGAGTAACTAATAACGACTGCCTGAAACAGGCTAAAGAAACTAGAACTTTATATACAACAATAAGAAAAAGACAAACATCTTTCTTCGGTCACGTGATGAGAAGAGAGGCATTGGAGAACATCGTGACAACTGGAAAGATCGAGGGGAAGAGAGGCAGAGGCAGACCAAGAGAAAGGATGCTGGATGGATTGAGACGGTGGCATGGAGGAATATCAGCAGCAGAGTTGATCCAGAAAACCAAAGACCGAGATCTGTGGAGAGCCATGAACACCTACGCCAGCTGGCAGGGCATTCGATGATGATGACTACTAGAAGTAGTGTTATGGACTACGCTTGAGTTCAAAGCGAGCGAGCGAGCGCAAAATAGGAAAAAATTCACAGGAATGTGACTAGATCTACTTTATTTATTACAACTCTTTTGGATTTCTGCCATAGTCCATGAAGAATTGATCTTAGGTCTGAGAGTTCTGCACTCTTTTTTATTTTTAATCTGTAGTAATGACACAATTGACTTCTTATATTGTATCTGTAATATTGCAAAAGAGTGCTGCCAGTTTGTGTCAAAGCATACTTTTCATGCGATGGGTATGCCATAACATTTTTTTTTTTTTTGCATATCCTATTTACAGGACGCGGAAGCCTGGATATTGAACAAGCAACTAGAAAGTCACATAGAGGCCCTGGAGATGTGGATATAGGCTACAGACGAATATGTCGTATTTCATGGAAACAAAAACAATCAAATGCAGAGTTCCTAGAAAAACTGGGAATTAAGAGAGAGTTGGTGAAAGAAATAAAGAGGAGGCAAGTGAAATATTTCGGCCACATTAAAAGACCTGATACTCTTATAAAACCATACTGGAGGGCAAGGTTGAGGGCAAGCGAGCAAGAGGTAGACAACGATACAAGTGGAAGATAACATCAAGAGATGGACGAACATCAATCTGACAGAATGTACAGTCAGTGCGAGAGACAGACAGTGTTGGAGATCCATTGCAGCCAACCATCATTGTTGAGACCTGATTGATTGATTGATTGATGATTGATTGATTGATTGATTTACGGGACATCACTGTCAACACCAGCATTTTACTGCTGTTCTTGATGTCTTGGCAAGTTTACGTTCAGTAGTTTGCCATTGATTTTCGAACGACCGGCACCCATACCAACATGTTAAAAACCAGCGCAACGCAGTCTGCTGCCAAATCGGTAAGTGGGCTTACGAATCTCGCCTGCAATCCCATAGCCACGTTCCGGAGGTTATGGGTTCGATTCCAAGCTAGACATTCCGCTCAAGAGTAGAATTTTCTCTTACACTCCTGGGGATCATCGCTGGATCTACGGAGTTCGTGCTTTGTGCGACTTTCGGCAGGCCGCCTTGCGGAATGAGGGCGTTTTTGACATTTAAACTAGTTTTAGAGGTTTCTTGTTTGATTATCTCCCCACCCTGTAATATCTAACCGTCTGTATTTTAGAGTCTCCCCTAGTATTATTTCACTTGTCAGTATCTTATCTACGTGTCAATGAATCGCCTGTTAATCATTATATGTTTCTGTGTTTTAGATTTACTTCCTCTATATGTTGTGTCTTGTGTATATTTCAATATTTGTTTACTAAAAGGCTAGTCGCCGCAACGACCTATATGTTTCGTAATTCTGTTCTTTCATTGCTATTTTATATTGTTTACATTTCCACAGCTTTACCGCAGTTCCAGTAATTGTATTCATTCTGTTAACTATGATTACAACTGCAGAAAGCACTGGCAAACTATTGAACGTAAACTTGCCAATAGATCACAAACAGCCAAAAACAAAATGCTGGAGTTGACTGCGACGTCCTGTTAAGGATATGCAACTAACCTTTTACTGCAACTTAAGTGTATTATCGCATCCTGTTAATCGTTATATATTTCAGTCTATGTTTTAGATTTATTTACTTCCTCTAACTCGTTACTAGCTATTATTTATTTTTTTTATTTATGCCTACTGTACGCACTGTGGGTCTTCTGCCCTTCTCTTCTCTGTGATTATATGTTGTGTTTTGTGTATGTATTTGTTTGCTGATGAAGGCTTGTCGCCACAGCACCCTTCTATTGTTCGTAATTCTGCTCTGTAAAGCGGCATTACTTTGTTATTTTATATTGTTTACAATAAATACCCGGCGAGTGTATGTACTGTGCTATGATCACACCATCACCAACATTCACTGCCGTGGTTGCATTCACCGCGGACCAGGCCTTGGCGGAAGTTGTCAACAGTTCTGCTTGAACAAAACAAACTCATCGCTCACCAAGGATGTGATCATCCCCAGTTCTTGTGTTCCTCTCTGATTCGTTTAGCCTAGACCAACCTGTAAATACGTGAAAGTGAGTTGATACTGGTCGCGCATGTAGAGTTTGAGACGCTAGCTTTGTCTATACATTCGCTACATTAGTTGGAACTAATATTTATTATTTAATTAAAGATCAAATGATTAATTAATTAATCCCAAGAAATTGAAAATGAAAATTAAATTAGCTCTATACTAATAAATATATTAAATACTCATTTATTACTATACTGTAAGTCTATATATAATATATATGAATTTGATACTATACTATACCAATAATAAATTATTATAATGAAATATATTTAGGTATTGCAGTATAAGTATAGTTTCAACGTATTCAAATATAAAGACCTGAATAGTTAAGTAGTAGTTGGATAGATCTTGAAAAATGTAATATTTTCTAAGGGTACTCACAAGCTACCAGACTCTCATGTATTGCATGAATCATCATCATAGGTTAGTTTAACTGCTAATACTAAAAAAGACAATTGAAAATGACTGCAATAAGAGGGGGCAATAGAAGACGCTATCTTATAAAGAAGCACGAACAAGAGACATGAGATAAAGATTGCAGTAAAATAAACAAGAAAAGAGAAGGGGTTAAAGGAAAGCCTAGTAACCTTGAAGACAGTAAGAAGAAAATAAACCCTGCACCTTTGAAAGATGATAGTAGTGGCATTGCAACAACAGATTATAATAAAGCTAATGCCATATCAACATGTTCTTTGCTGGTGACAATAAAACAGCAAAAAAAGGGGGAGGGGCTAAAATGTACATTGAAAAATAGCAAAGGTGAAGTTAGTATTGTTACTTTGGATAACCCTTTCAGTATGTAAGAACTTAAAGTAGCAATTAAAAATGTTGAGCTTAGCAATACACACTCTGATGAGCTTAGCAATGCACACACTGAGCTTAGCAATACACACACTGATGAGTTTAGCAATATCCACTGATGAGCTTAGCAATACACATACTGATGAGCTTAGCAATATCCACTGATGAGCTTAGCAATACTCACAATGTTTGGCTTAGCAATACTAACACTGATGAACTTAGCATTACTCACACTGTTGAGCTTAGCAGTTCACACTCTGATGAGCTTAGCAATACACACACTAACACTGATGAGCTTAGCAATACTCTAACTTATGAGCTTAACAATACACTTATGAGCTTAGCAATACACACACTGATGAGCTTAGCAATACTCACACTTATGAGCTTAAGAATACACACATTTATGAGCTTAGCAATACACACACTTATGAGCTTAGCAATACACACACTGATGAGCTTAGCAATACACACACTGATGAGCTTAGCAATACTTACACTTATGAGCTTAGCAATACACATACTGATGAGCTTAGCAATATACACTGATGAGCTTAGCAGTACACATACTGATGAGCTTAGCAATACTCACAATGTTGGGCTTAGCAATACACACTCTGATGAGCTTAGCAATATTCAGACTGATAAGCTTAGAACAATACACACTGATAAGCTTAGCAATATACACACTGATGAGCTTAGACTACACACACTGATGAGCTTAGCAATATACACTCTCACACTGATGAGCTTAGCAATACACACACTGATGAGCTTAGCAATACACACTGATGAGCTTAGCAATACTCACACTGATGAGCTTAGCAATACACACATCGATGATTGATTGATTTAGGAATCAACATCACAGCATTCAGGGCATTCCCATAAACGCTCCGTCCCCATCCTCAGCAGCCAGTGAAGAGTTCCAACACCAATAGTACCAGTAGCAATCTGATTATATGTTCGTCTCGCCTTTCCTCTGAGCATTGGGCGTCAGCCAGATCCCCTCGTCACTCCTCGCTGTCTCATTCTTACCAGACCATGGTAATCCATTTGCTCCTCCGAGGTGTATACGTGCTCCCATAAGGCCGCAACCACGTCTGCCTTGTCTGTATCAATACCCCGCCAAGTTCTGCAGAGCCAGCCTATCTGTCCGCCTGTTCATTTCCCAGCACACCAGCATGCCCCGGAGAAAAGATCCAGGCGATGCTTGTCACCCTTGACCTCCGAAGCGAAGCAAGCCACTCCGCACGAAGCCTGCCCGTCCTCACCCTCGTCAGCATGCTTTCTGAGCCAGTTACAATCACGATGTGTGTGTGTGTCGTATTCTCCATCCAGCGGAGAGCCGCAGTGACTGCCTCCACCTCCATTCTTAAGCTGGATGTTGTGGTATCATATGCCAGGCTCTCCTGCACCAAACGTCGACCATTAGCTTTGGCTATGAACCCCCAGCCACTTCTCTCACCTCTTGACACCGAACCATCTGTGTAGATAATCACATCACCCGAGTGAGCATTGTCCTGAATTAGTTGCTGGATTTCCACTTCCGTGGCCCCTGCTGGCCACTCCCTGCACTCTCGGCTTAATGTGATTATAACTCTGCACAAGTCTGACTGCTCCGCTGGCACTATGACCCATTCCTCTCCTCGCCTAATGTTCTCCAATGGGCACACCTGTCTGATCGTATCCTCCACCTGAGCCATCCATGATTTCCCTCTTATCAGTCGCTGACCCTTAACTACATCCAGTGCCTCATGCAGTGGGTGGTCTGTGTCTGCAGCTACTCTGAGGTATGCCTTCGCCTGCATCACCTTGAGCCTACCAGCAACAGTCGGCAGACCAAGGATGTAACGCATACACACTACTGGGGTGTCTCTGGTGCATCCCAGAATGACCCGCATAGCTTCGTTCTGTATGCGCTCTAACTTCACCAGCTGACTCTCTGAGACAGTGAGCAGTCCTAATCCATAATCAATTACTGAGAGGATCAAGTGCTGGTATAGTGTGAAAAGCATTCTCTGCTCTGTGTCCATTGCAGCCATAGTTTTAAGTGCACTGAGTCCCTTTTGAGATCTTGTCACAACCGTCTCCTCATGGTCCTTGAAGGATAGGCTCCTGTCAAATGTGATCCCCAGATACTTCAGTTTGTTCTCTCTGCTGACATTTCTACCATCTATCGCGAGGCTTGGGACATCAGCTCTCACAATCCTGTTGTCCAGAGAGCACCACAAAACAGCCGCCTTTTCCGGGTGGATGACAGCACTCATTTCTGTGCACCAGTCAATCACTTTATCTACTGTCGCCTGTAACTCCTGGGCTGTTTGCTCCCTATCTCTCCCCTGCCTATATGCAAGAATATCATCTGCAAATGTTAGTATTCTTCCAACCCCTGGTGCTTCTAGGTTTGCAATCTTGCTCGTATACACGTTAAAGAGCACCGGTGAGACTGCAGATCCCTGTGGCAGTCCCGGGGTTAAAATATGTGGCTCTGAGGTCCATGCACCCAGACGGAGAGCAACCCGACGAGAATGCAGGACGGCTGCTATCTAGTTCACCAACCAGGGATTGACCCCCTTCTCCATCAGTGCGGTCATCAAAATATATCGAACTCTATTGTACGCATCCTCGAGATCAAGCGCTGCCGCCATCATTTCCTGTCTCCTCTGGAACCCCTCATAAACGTCAAAGGCAAAAGTGGCTGCATTTGACCAGGTATCTTTTCCTGGCTTGTAGCTCCCCAGGCCTCTTGGAAGAAGCTTCCCCCTTTCCAAAAACTCTTGCAGCTTGACAGCGACTATCTTCTCTAGAGCCTTCCCAAATGTATTTTGAAGTGTGATGATTCTAAAGCTGCTAAGCTTTGAATGATCTTTGAATAGTTTTGGGAGAGGGATGAGATATCTGTGCACCCAATCCTGCGGTACTGACACTGTCCTAATGCTCTGGTTAAAGCAGTGGGTCATCTCCTCCAGGTCTGCATCGCTCAAACCCTTCATGTGCGTCTGACCCCATCAGGCCCTGGTGCCGTGTCTTTTGCCTTTTTCAAAATGTGTTTAACATCTTCCACCCGTATGATGTCTTCATACTGCATAATCTTCGTGGTGCCAGATAACTCCTCTCTAACTGCATCCCTGGTGTCCGCATCATTATGATTGGTCTGCTCTAAAAATCTCTGGATGATGAGTAATGAGGTATCAGTACCAAACCAAATAACAAATAAAATCATTAGTAAGTTGGGCCAAAGGCAAAAGAGGTGCTTTAATGGTTCATCATAAGATCTTAGAAAGAGACACAGCTAAATAACAACAGCCTACAACCTGTTTTTTTTACCATTCTAAAGAGATTGTTACTTTCTAACCACCACTTTCTAGTCAGTCAGTCACTGTTCCAACATCACAGCATAGGATTGCCCCATCATGCTCCATTCCTGTGCCAGTGAATGTTACACAAAATGCTCCTCACTGTTCTATGTGAAAAGTGGAACAGACAGGAGTCTCTAACCACCCTACAACCTGTTATTTATCATTATAAATATATTGTTACTTTCTAACCACCCTACAACCTGTTATTTATCATTATAAATATATTGTTACTTTCTAACCACCCTACAACATGTTGTTTACCATTTTAAAGAAATTGCTACTTTCTAACCACCCTACAGCCTGTTGTTTACCATTCTAAAGAGATTGTTACTTTCTAACCACCTTTCGACTGTTACTTTATAACCATCCTACAGCCTGTTGTTTACCTTTCTAAAGAGCTTGTTACTTTTTAACTACTCTACAGCTGTTAACGTTTTAACCACCGTCCAGCCTGCTGTTACTTTTTAACCATCCTACAGCCTGTTGTTTACCTTTCTGAAGAGATTGTTACTTTTTAGTTTAGTTTAATCGGCGGATCAACATCACGGCACAACGGGTGTAAATCATAAGTGCTCAGTTCTACTCCTAACTCAAGCCTGAGTCCGGAGAATCTCAGCTCAATGCATTAACTCTGTAGCACCAGCAAGTATCCTGAAATACTTTGGGTAGATTTTTAACTCAAAATTTTGCTCAGGCAGCACCGTTATGCTACTCTTTTTTGATTTCCAACTGCCAGGGGATTTTTTTTACGTGCGCATCAATACACACAGGCATCCGATCTCACTACCCAGAGACCAGGGGAAATCTTTTTACTAAAAGTCCACATGAAAAAAATCCTAGCCCTCACCGGGGCTTGAACCCAGGACCTCTAGCACTCAAGGCGGACACCATACCTCAAGACCACTCAGCCCCCTTGTTGTTACTTTCTAACCACTGGTGTTAGCACTCTCTCAACTTATTTGCCTAAACATGGGGTCAGGAGAAGGCAGGCCTATAATCTTCTAGACTCCCTGGTGGTTTCTCTTTATTTAGAGTGGACACAATGGTAGCTGTTAGCCAAGCTGCTAGCTAGGTCTTTTCTGATCTCTATTTCTGCCCTCTACTTCTGTGAGTGTCAATCAATACTTTTGAATTTATTTCTTATTATCATTGTCTATAGGAGGTCTGTGTGGTGAATCGGTCAAGCCGACTGCCTTGTGCTAAAGAGGTTGTGAGTTCAATTTCTGACCCCATCATTTGGTTCACAGGTGCAATTTTTTCAGAGAGCCCTTAGGAGTTGTCGCTGGAACTATGGAGTTCATGCTCTGTGCTATGCTTTCAGCAGGCAATTCTTTGGAAAGAAGACATATCGGATAGAACCTGGTGCAATGAAGTCAATTGTCTTCCTCTTTGAGTCGGAGCTGTGATGGAGTTACAAATGCACTTTGTAATCCCACATAACAAGTTTGAAACACAGCTGCAGGCGATTTGAAACCAGACAGCCTTGTGTTGGTTTCCATATAATGGTATGAGTGCCTGTAATTCAGAAAGCAAAGGCAAACTACTGAATATAAACTTGCCCAGGAATCACAATCAGCCAAGAAAATGCTGGAGCTGACTGCTACATTCTGTCAAGGAAATGCAGCTAACTTTCTTCTTTCTTCTCTTTAAACCCTTTCAATTGTCTATAGCAATTACTGAAATAGTAGTGTCAAAGAACAGGTTTAGATGAGCCAGCTGTAAAATAGGGATCAGTTATAGACTATTGCGGGAGGACCACCCACTGAAACAGAGGATGGAAGTGAGAAAGAATGTGGACAATTAAAACGAAACCATCAAAGTAGACAACAGTTTGAAAAAAGAAAAAGAAAAAGTACAGATGGGGGAGTAGGAAGAGGGGGGGGGGGGGGTGTTTTTTGCAGCGAGGACATAAGAGTCAACAGTCATCACTAGTGCACAAATGGAAAAAGACAGGAGACTGTTGGCATACATGACAATACCACACATGAACACTTCCATTCATACTCATGTACACATCATTTGCCGAAGCAGTAGCAAAGAGGTTTACGAACGCAATTCACAATCCTGCATACTGTGTCTGAAACTCACCTGTGGACAGTTTAGAAGTAGACCACCTTACACTGGTTTTCATACAATGGTACGAGTGCCGGTCATTCAGAAAGCAATGCCAAACTACTGAACGTAAACTTGTCAAGAAATCACAAAAGCCAAAAAATTGCTAGGGTTGACTGTGGCATCCTGTAAAGGATAAGCAACTAATTAACACGTCATGTACTCGCTTCCACACCTCATTGCATGGAAAAGGTCCTTTCTTTCCATGAGACCAGAGACTGTTGACAAACATGACAATGCCACACATGAACATTTCCATTAATTCTCACGTACACATCTTGTACTTGCTTCCACAGCATGAGCATGCTAACAGTGGAGGAGTGTGAGCTGCTCACGGACTCCAAGTACCGCTCTTATATCACCCAAGTAGAGAAGGCCTTGAGAAGCTTTGAGTACACCAGTGAATGGGCCGACCTCATTTCAGCATTAGGGAAGTTGAATAAGGTACTGTGTTTTTGTGATTTAACTCTTTCTGTACCAGCGAACTCATCATTTTGTTGTTTTTATGATTTAACTCTTTCTGTACCAGCAAACTCATCATTTTGTTGTTTTTATGATTTAACTCTTTCTGTACCAGCGAACTCATCATTTTGTTGTTTTTGTGATTTAACTCTTTCTGTACCAGAGAACTCATCATTCAAGGTACTGTGTTTTTGTGATTTAACTCTTTCTGTACCAGCGAACTCATCATTTAAGGTACTGTGTCTTTGTGATTTAACTCTTTCTGTACCAGTGAACTCATCATTTAAGGTACTATGTTTTTGTGATTTAACTCCTTCTGTACCAGCAAACTCATCATTTAAGGTACTGTGTTTTTGTGATTTAACTCTTTCTGTACCAGCGAACTCATCATTTAAGGTACTGTGTTTTTGTGATTTAACTCTTTCTGTACCAGCAAACTCATCATTTAAGTTACTGTGTTTTTGTGATTTAACTCTTTCTGTACCAGCGAACTCATCATTTAAGGTACTGTTTTTTTGTGATTTAACTCCTTCTGTACCAGCGAACTCATCGTTTAAGTTACTGTGCTTTTGTGATTTAACTCCTTCTGTACCAGCGAACTCATCATTTAAGTTACTGTGTTTTTGTGATTTAACTCCTTCTGTACCAGTGAACTCATCATTTAAGTTACTGTGTTTTTGTGATTTAACTGTTTCTGTACCAGCGAACTCATCATTTAAGTTAATGTGTTTTTGTGATTTAACTCCTTCTGTACCAGCGAACTCATCATTTAAGGTACTGTGTTTTTGTGATTTAACTCTTTCTGTACCAGTGAACTCATCATTCAAGGTACTGTGTTTTTGTGATTTAACTCTTTCTGTACCAGCGAACTCATCATTCAAGGTACTATGTTTTTGTGATTTAACTCTTTCTGTACCAGCGAACTCATCATTCAAGGTACTGTGTTTTTGTGATTTAACTCTTTCTGTACCAGTGAACTCATCATTCAAGGTACTGTGTTTTTGTGATTTAACTCTTTCTGTACCAGCGAACTCATCATTCAAGGTACTATGTTTTTGTGATTTAACTCTTTCTGTACCAGCAAACTCATCATTTAAGGTACTATGTTTTTGTGATTTAACTCTTTCTGTACCAGCGAACTCATCATTTAAGGTAGTATGTTTTTGTGATTTAACTCTTTCTGTACCAGCGAACTCATCATTTAAGGTACTGTGTTTTTGTGATTTAACTCTTTCTGTATCAGCGAACTCATCATTTAAGGTACTGTGTTTTTGTGATTTAACTCACTCTGTACCAGTGAACTCATCATTTAAGGTACTGTGTTTATGTGATTTAACTCTTTCTGTACCAACGAACTCATCATTTTGTTGTTGTTGTTGTTGTTTGCTTTGAACTTGACCATAGTCCACACTGGAATTATTTTTTAGTGTGGCCCAGCTTCCTTATTGCAATCGTCTTCTCCCCCCCCCCCCCCCCCCCCCCCAACAGGTAGATCCACTCCAACTTGTGAGGCACTTGTAATTTATGTTTCCCAAGTCAAGGATGAGAAGTTAACTAAGTTCAGCTGACCTTATCTTGCCATCAGTACACTAGAAGTGAATCAGCCATTTGACTTCCACTCATAATTTCACATCTTCCCCACCAAGAATCTCATATATTTCACATCTTCCCCACAAAGAATCTCATATATTTCACATCTTACCCGCCAAGAATCTCATATATTTCACATCTTCCCCACCAATAATCTCATACATTTCACATCTTCCTCACCAAGAATCTCATATATTTCATATCTTCCCCACTAATAATCTCATATATTTAACATATTCCCCACCAAAAAATTCGCCAGGTTTCACTTTTTTGTTGTTGGTCCCAGCCAGTTGCTATACTCATCCTCCTTGCTATTTAATTTCTTCTTCTTCTTCATCTCCTCCTCCTCCTCCTTCTCCCCCTCACCCTCCTCCTCCTCTCTCCTCCCTTCCCTTCCTCCTTTCCCTATTCCTTCTTCTGCCTCCGCCCGTCCCCTTCTCCTTCTCTTGCTCCTGCTGCTGCTAATGCTGCTGCTGCTGTTCCTCCTCCTCCTTCTCCTTCTTCTTCGACCTAGAATATGTGAAAACCTAGCACTTCACACCCCCCGTGGCGTATCTATCATGAGACTACCTTTACCACACCCGTTCTGTGAGGTTGGAGTGATCCAGGGACCATATTTTTTTTTAAAAACAGGCCTGTAGTAGAAACTGGCTGTGGGTATGTGATGTGCTGGGACCATATTTGTAAGAGTGAGCATATGCAGGAATAGATGGCCAGTCTTTCCCTCACTTGGCTAATGGTAAGTGCAGGCACTCAACCTTTGTCCAATATTGTCATGGGGAAAAATCCCACCTGGAAGATGATTAACCCGAGGCCACTAGACCTGCATGTGAGTGCTCCAGCTACTACACCACAACAGCTCTGTATGGACATGGGTACTTTTGTTGTTGTGTAAACACAGAAGCCACAAACAAAATGTTTCAGGATTTATTGCCTGGCATATTTCACTGCATCTCGTCGGGTACATACTGTAGAGTTATATATCGTGAAGTGAACAAATGATTAATACTTTTGCTAACACAATTAAAACGCATTGTCAAGGGTCTGGTTCAAATATAGAAAATCTGCTATTCCCACGGGAATTTCAAATTTAACACAAACTCTTTCTGTTTGCATAAAACTTCATTCATTAAGAGAGTAGCATTGTAGTTGTTTTGTTGTGTATGTGTATCTGCTTTACTTTCGTTTTTTCTCTAGTTTGTATTATGAATTTCATATTATTATCTGTCTACGAAAATTGTGTGACATGTAAAAAAAATATGAATGTCTTTATCTGTAAACATTACTTGTTTTTTCTTTCCCTGTCAGGTGTTGCTGTCACATCTCAAATTTCCTGTCATCCCCAAGAAAGTGACAATTGGCAAACGTCTGGCCCAGTGCCTGCATCCAGCCTTGCCAAGCGGTGTACATTTGAAAGCATTGGAGACTTACGACATTATATTCAAATGCATCGGAACTCAGCGCCTGGCTCACGACCTGTTTATCTACAGCGCTGGACTCTTCCCGCTGTTGGGTCATGCGGCCATGAGTGTCAAACCTGTGTTGCTGACTGTGTATGAGAAGCACTTTGTTGCTCTCGGGCGACACATCAAGCCTGGACTCAACGGGCTGTTGCTGGGCCTGCTGCCTGGACTTGAGGAGGGCGCTGAATACTTTGAAAGGTCAGTTATTTAACTCTTTAACTGGAACCATAGTTGATTGCTCTAGTAATGTCAAGAGCTGGGTCGTACACAAGGTCAATTATTTAACTTGTTAACATCTGAGGTACTTGTAATTTACGTCCCCAAGTCAAGGACGCGAAGTCAGCATTTTAGTCTAACTGACCGGTGTAGGGGTTGAACCCGTCATCTCGTCATCAGCACACCGGATGTTTAAGAACTAGCACTCGTATTCATTCAGCCATGCTGACCTTCATCCACAGTTTTGTTGTGATTATGTTGTAAAGTTGGCTTTCTTCACTTCTTGTTTTCCCTGTTATTCGTTGCATTCTCACAGCTTTTACCACAGCTAATACATTTGATTGTAATTGTATTCAACGGCATTTGGGAGGTGGGGGGTCCATGGCGCAGTGGGTATAACACCTGCCTTGCGTTCTGTTGATCATGGATTCATTCCCAGACTACATCGTTCAATTAAAACATGCAGTTTTCTCAGACACTTCCGGGGGTTGTTGCTGGAGCTACAGAGTTCACGCCCCATGCGACTCTTTTTGGCAGGCTGTCCTGTGGAAAGCTGGTGAGCCATGTGTGGTAAAACCCGGTGCAGTGAAGTTGATTTTTTTTCACCTTTAACATACCCCACCCCACACCTCCCACAGCCCTGCCCACCTTTCATTTTTGTATGGTATTTGAAACAACATATTCCCTTAGTGAATGTAAACACAGAAAAAATGTTGCACTATTTATTGCCTGACATAATTTGCTGTAACTCATCAGGTGCTTACTGCAGAGTTATATATCATATGAACTGAATAAATGAACAATACTTTGGCTGAAATAATGAAAACATATAGTCACAGGTATTGTTCGAATGTGGAACATCTGTAAAAGACCGAGCCATGTGAGAAAACCCAGGTCAATGAGGTCTTTCTGGTGACTGCCGAGTCCATCGACGATGAACTGTGGTTTTTGTGGATGAATTTTGTGTTGGCAGTCTGGGAGCGGCATTATGCACAGTGTACCTGTGCAGGCTGTTGGATTGTCGAGACTCCTGTCTGTTCCACTTTTCACATTGGACAGTGGGGAGCATTTTGTGTGATATTCACTGGCACAGGAATGGAGCATAATGGGGACGACCTGTTGCCATGAAGCTGGAACCTCGACTAACTAACAACTAACTAACATCTGTTATCGCCATGGTAATTTTAAAATGAATACAAACTCTTTCTGTTTGCACAAAACAGGATTGTATGGTATTGTAAGCTATGACCACATCACCCATGAGTGTTGACTGATAAAAATTGTGTGTCTTGCAAAATATGCCCAATATGTTTTAAGTTGGTTACAAGGGACTTTTACTTGACTCTATGATGTGTGGAATGATTTGTATTGAAGTTGAGTTGAGGCCAGAAGTGACATCATAACACTCAGAACATTCTTATATGTGCTCTGTCCTTATCTTCAACAGCCAGCAAAGAGTCCCTATAATAATGGTATTAATATGGAATTAATAATATTTTGTAGGGAATTACTAATATTTTGTATGGAAATTTGTTTCAGAACAAATTTGCTGCTGGAGGATTTTTGTAATGCCGTTGGGCCACCATTTTTCTATACGGGTATCTGGGAGTGTATGCTATCGTGTCCCAGCGTGCGTCTGTACGGGGCCACTTTCCTTCTCAACCACCTCAACAAGCGGCAGAGTATGGAAGACCAGTTGCACATGATTGGTTTAGACATAGATCTGATGGTGAGTACTAGAACCATGCTTTGATTGGTTGTCTGTGTTTCCTTCTATATTATCCATTGTTTGTGTCTGTTAGTCTCAATCTCTGCCTGTCTCTGAATTTGTCTTGTTTTTATTGTCATCTCTGGCATAATACTTATTGTATAGCTTGTCGTTCAGAGTCTGAAAACAGCTGGATATATGTTTAACATGAAACAACAACAGGATGTAGATTATGATGTGGACATTTCATGTAACCATAAGGCAAATTGACTCGGCTGGTTTTCTTCTTCTGCTACTTTATTTTCTTCTTTTTCTTCTTCTTCTTCTTCTTCCTTCTCTATTGTGTACAGTAGTTTGCCGTTGCTTTCTGAACGGCCAATGCTTATGCTATTGTGGAAATCAGTGCAAAGAGATTTACCCTGTGTCTTATTGTTCCCCCCCCCCCCCCCCCCCCCCCCCCCCCCCCCCCCCCCCCCCCCCCCCCCCCCCCCCCCCCCCGTATGCCGGAATTGTAGACTGCTTTCTCTATCCCTAAGCCACGGATGCCAGAAAGTTAAAAAAATCAGTTCAGGATAGGGGGAGGGGGGGGGGGGGGTCTCAAGGTATGGTGTCCGCCTCGAGTGGTGGCGGTCCCGGGTTCAAGCCCCGGTGAGGGCCAGGATTTTTTCACGTGGACTTCTAGTAACAAACTTTCCCCTGGTCTCTGGGTAGTGAGATCAGATACCCATGTGTATTGTTACGCATGTAAAAAAATCCCTTGGCTGTTGGAAATAAAAAAAGAGTAGCCTAACGGCGCTGCCTGGGCAAAATTTTGAGTTAAATATCTACCCAAAGTATTTCAGGATCCTCGCTGGTGTTATGGAGTTCGTGCACTGAGTTGAGATTCTCCTGACTCAAGCTTGAGTTAGGAGTAGAATGGAGCACTTATGGGTTACACCCGTGTGCCGTGATGTTGATCCATCGACTAAACTAAACTAATTCAGGATAAAATAACAACATTGCATGGGAGGTCACAACAATTAGGTTTAAACATTCATAGGGAAGGACACTGATAATGAGAATAAATAAAGTAAAGGATAACTTGATCTCCATTAGGAATCCTCACTTCAAAGATGGAAGCATATACCTGTTGAGGTGGCAGTGTAGACAAAGAGGGTGGGACAGATAAAGATATCAGAATAAGGATACAGAAGGCTATAGGAACTTTTGTAGCACTAGTTAATTTGTGGAAGTCAAAATAAATTAAACTTGCAAACTTAGAATATTCAATTCTGATATTAAATCAGTACTATTGTATGGATCAGGAGCATAAAGAACAAACACAATTACAACTAAACTACAAGTATTCACTAATTGGTGCCTATGCAAAAATAGAAGGCTTAATAGGATTTGAGAGAATCACCAGTGTAGAGCTCAAGAAGAGAATTAGGCAAATCCCAGTGAACCAAGAGATGAAGAAAGAAGCTGATACAGGATAGGACATACTTTCAAAAAAGCAGAGAATAATATAACTACGAGGGGGTTTCAAATGAAAATCTTAAAAGTGTTTTAGAAATTGCAATAGCCTTGCCGTTTTCTTGAACTCTGTCAATAGTGTTGTTAAGGATGTCAAGAGTGTTAAGCATGTGACATCATGGTGAAGACCAACACTGTGATGTCATAAGGACAGATGGTCGCCCAACATTTGACATGCACGAAAGAGGAACAGCGTTCTGTTATCTGTTTTTGTTATCGATGAAGGGGTGAAACCTATAGAAATTCATCAGCGAATGAAAATCCAGTATAGTGATACATGCCTGTCAGTCCAGCAAGTGTATCGGTGGAGTAGGAAGTTTCGACCCGCAATCAAGTTCAAACGACTTGGACTTTCCGAGCAAAGGTGTCCTTTTGCAACATGGCAATGCCTATACCCTCAACCCTATACTGCCTGTGAAATGGTTGGAACCATCAAAGACCTCCACTTTCAGTGTTTATCACATCCCCTGTACTCGCGAGACCTAGATCAGAGTGATTTCCACCTGTTTGGACAACTAAAAATTTTTTTTATTAGTTTGTCATTTGTAGCAAGGTCCCTTGTAGAAAGGTTTTTGTCTGGAACCCATGGGGGAAAAGGGGAAGGCTTAAAAACACATGGAGAAGAGAAATGAAGACAGAAATAAATAATATGGGAAGACATGGACACAGCTGCATGGTATAGCTAAAGAAGGCTTGCAGCGAGTTTGTAGAGGGTGATGCCCCAAAGGAGTATAATAGGTGAAATAAGAAGTAAATTAGTTGTATATCCTTTACAGGATGTAGCAATCAACTGCAGCATCTTTGACAAGTTTATGTTCAGTAGTTTGCCATTGCTTTCTGAATTGTATGGAAGCCAACACAAGGCAGTCTGCTTCCAAATTGCCTGCAGCTGTATTTTGAATGTGGTATGCAGGATTACAAATTGCATTTGTAACCCCATCACCACAGAGCCGGATGAAAGAAGAAGAAGAAAGTTACATTTGATCCTGTTGATGTGTTATATATATATATATGCCAGAAAATATCAGTTTGATGTTCCATCCCATTGACAGGTCAGCGGCATCTGTGCCTGCCTGCAGGACTCCAGCGTCCTGGTCCAGAGAAGCATGCTGGACTTCCTCCTGCTGGCATTCCCCATGCACAACGCTCAGCTGACCCGTGCCGACGTGGCCAAGGTGGTGGAGGCTGCCGTGAATGTGGTCCTGCGCCGAGATATGTCCCTCAACCGACGCCTGTACGCCTGGCTGCTTGGCACTTCCACTACAACTACAACGGCCACTACAGATTCACACCATGGTCGGCAGAGAACAGACAGCACTTCTACAACCAGTGAGATGGATATAGGTTACTTCCAGGCAAGATATTTAGTACATTTACGTGACTTTCTTTTACATATCTGTTCTTCCATTCCTCCTAAAGTAAACAAGGGAATGGATCCTTCTACATGTTGAAAGACACATTTGACATGTGGTGCTCATCATCATCATCAAGTGCCCTGCCAGCTGGCGTAGGCAATATTGTCTCTCCACAGATCTCGGCCTTTGGTGTTCTGGATCAACTCTGCTGATGATATTCCTCTATGCCACCGTCTCAGTCCATCCAGCATAATTTCTCTTGGTCTGCCTCTGCCTCTCTTCCCCTCGATCTTTCCAGCTGTCACGATGTTCTCCAATGCCTCTCTTCTCATCACATGACCAAAGAAAGCTATTTGTCTCTTTCTTTCTGTTGTATATAATGTTCTGGTTTCATTAGCCTCTTTCAGGCAGTCGTGGTTAGTTACTCCAAGGAATTCACAACATTCGTCTCAGGAACCACATCTCTGTTGCTTCCAAGATTTACATTCCAAGATTCACAACCATACAACAAAACAGGTTCTGCATAGCATTTCAGCACTCTCTTTCTTACATTCAATGATAGTGATTTATTGCATAAGGTACTTTTTACTTTCTGAACTGCAGCTCTTGCTTGGACCTTCTGAGGTTCACCATATAGTGATAGTCCCATATTTCTATACCAATCACCACTTGCTGGGTCATGTTGTCGGTATCAAGCCAGTCACCATTACTTTCAAAGACATTTCCTGGTACCTATTTTAGGCTGGCTTAATCTGAGACTATCGCTTCCAGATCCATTTTTATAATCCACGCGGATGCGGATTTAAACCCAAGACCTCCAAGATGTTAGGGAAGCATCTGGCCACTATGCTACCTACTATTTCTTTTGCTTGTCTCTAAACATTAAATGAGGGAGTATCCGTCGCGAAGTGGTCAAGCCGTCTGACTCGGGCTTAGAAAGTTGTGAGTTCGATTCAGGGCCACGTCCTTCGGTTCACGAGTGCATTTTTTCGGAGACTCTTGGGGGTCATCGCTGAAGCTAAGGAGTTTGTGCTTTGTGCGATGCTTTCCATGCTGCAGAAAGAGACCGAGTCATACGGGATAAAAACCTGGTGCAATGAAGTCGACCCTGTCAACTTTTAAGCGGCTTTTTAAAGCATCAAATTAGGCTGAAATAGCTCAGAAGCATGGTCTCAATGCTGGCAGATAGGATTTGGTAATATACACAGTGGTTCTATGCATTGTGGAGTTCTATTGAGATTCATTGGAAAGTCAATTACATAAGGAAGAAGTGGATGGCAGATTAATACTTTCTTGTAACCCTAATGATAGCCTTCTTGTTGATTCCTCAGAATTACTCCAAAGACTTACTCGTATCTGCCCTGAAGGCAAAGCTCTTGGAAGAAGATACGGCTGCTGCACCAGGCACTGATGGTCTGTCTACAGTGCTCAAACCCTTCCGAATCCTCATCAGTCTCCTGGACAAGCCAGAAATTGGACCAGTCATCATAGAGAACGTGCTGCTGTCTGTGTTCCGTCGCTTGAAGATTGAGGGAATTCTGCATGCCCAGAATGAAATTGCCAAAGGTGCTGCATTGGTGGTGCCAGAATGTAGCCTCCCCATGGAGACACACAAAACTGCCAATCTGCTGTTTGGTTCCTTTGAGCCATATTTCATCTGGGACTTCATAGCTCGGATGTTCAAAGCTGCATGTGAACAGTCCCCTAAGGAGCAGGAAGGAAACAGACTTATGGAGTCTGTGTCTGTTTCAGAGCTGTGTGAGCTGGTGGAGTTTCTCTTGGACGTCGTAGCTCTGGTTTGTATTGACAAGTTGTGTTGATAGTAAATTGTGTAAGTGATTGATTATTGATTGCATATTACATGTTAGTGATTTATTATTGATTACATATTACACGTTACTGGTGTTTTATTGATTACAATTGACATGTTAGTGATGTATTATTGATTACATATTACACGTTAGTGATCTATTATTAGTTGACAGTGATTAATTATTGATTACATATTAAATGTTAGTAATTTATTATTTATTACATATTATGTACCAGTGACTTATTATTGCTTACATATTAGTGATGTGTTATTGATTACATATTACATTTCTGTGATTTATTATTAATTACACTTTACACACAGAGTAAGTGGTATAGTTTCACTGTAAGTAAAAAATAGTATAATGAGGCATTGTGGGTACAGTTTTCTAGACCAATCAGTGCTTGATGGGTCATGTGGTGATTATCATGGCTGCCGCCTTGACCTCCCAGGAATGGCTTGGTAGACATGTTTGGGTTGCCCTGGGGGTCCAGATCTGTTTGATAATCTGCCTCAGTGGGGATTTGAACTTGTGATCACTGCGCTCTCAGCCAGGCATGCTAGGCACTGCGTGAATGGGTAAGAGCATTCATTCTTAAACATCCAGCCTCGCTGATGCCGAGGTAGCTGATTCAACGTCCACTCCTTTCAGTTAGGCTAAAATGTTGACTTCTCATCATGTCACTTACAAGTACCTCAGAAGTCAGAGTTGGTTTGCCTGATGGCGAGGGACACTGGTAATAGGGAAAGCTAATCCACTTGCAAACATCAGTCCAGTGCAATCCCAAGTAATAGCAACGATTGGTAGTTACAAGTGAAATATTTGTATTATAACTTTTACTAACTAAATATTGCACACTGATTACAAACACTACTGATCAATATTACACATTGATTACAAACACTACTGATTAATATTACACATTAATTACAAATACCAGTGATTATTACACATTGATTACAAATACCTTTGATTAATATTACACATTAATTACACATACTACTGATTAATACTACATATCAATCACATATATTATTAGAGTATCACACAGTGACTAAAGCTAGTTGTATGTTCTTTGCAGAGCATCACAATCAACCCAAACATTTATTGGCTTTTTGTGATTTACTAGGCAATTTGACATTCTGTAGTTTGCCAATGCTTTCTGAGCAGCTGACTCCTCATACCTCAAAATTAATGCAAACTGCCTGATTGCAAATTGCCCACAGTTGATTTTGAACTCTCAGCTCTGTAGTTCGGGAAATTGTGAAACAATGAGTGAGTAGCATACAAAAGTTACAAGTCCCAGTAGTATAGTTGTCCAGGTGGTCAGTATGTCGAAGATGTTTAGTAAATGATGTTTGAAAAGTTCCGTGTTTAATGTTTGAACTGATCTCCCTGTAATGTTTGTTTCCGTGACTTTCTGACAGGATGTGTACCCAGAGACCACAACGGAACACCTGCCCGACCTCCTGAGGCAGATCATCTCCACCCTGACTGTGGCATGCGAAGACGTCACTGAAACTGAAGTAGCCATCACTCTGAAACTTTGCTCCAAACTCCTATCCCGAGTCCAGCCGTCAATGGCAGGTCAAGGTCATCACCGCTCACATTCATTGGACACTGGAGACAATATTAGCATATTTAGCAACTCTGACTCCTCCCACAACGTTGAGCTGACTAAACACAAAGGAGTTGAGGCTCAAGAGATGGGCACAAGCCAAGGCAGAACAGACAATAGCACTAATGAATATGATTCTGTTTTCCAGGAGAATGGGGAAGCTTTAGCTGAAAGTAGCAGAACTGTGGCTAGTGATGCAGTGAAGGATGATTTTGATTCTCACTGTACTAGTACAGAAGATGAGCAGGATACGGATAACAGGTCACAAACTGATGCAGCGTCTGACTCTGAGGACAGGGAAAACCAGCAGGTGATATTGACAGTTGACAAGACTCATGCAGACATCTTGGTAAGGGGTACGACTCAAAATGAAGCAGATGATGACCATAAGCATAACTTGTTAAATGGAGAAAGTGTCTCAGGGCATCATGTCAATGGTGTTAGAGAAGACAGTGTTTCATTGATTAGTGAGGATGTGAAGGATTGTAAGAAATCTGTGGGCAGTTCATTGACTTTGACCACTTTAGACAGTGGTGTTGGTGAGTCAGAAGTCACAACTTGGTCAGACAGAACACAGATCATAAATAGCTCAGAAGAGAGCATTCGGAAAATGTCGCAAACTCAAGATGCCCCGAAAGCAAATTTCGCAAGCACCAATGCAGACATACCCTTAACTACTAACAACAATAACGCCCGGCTGTTGTCTGGTCACCTGGGTCTTATGCAGCTGTGTGTTCAGAGTTTTCAGCAGTTCTTCCATCGCTTCTCTGACCTGAGGATACTGAAATCTGTGGAGTTCTGCAAAAGGTACATGAAGAGCATCACACAAACATCACCAGCAGGTTGTAAGGACGCTCAGATTGATCCATTGGAGAAAATTAGGCTGGGGGAAAACATGGAGGAGGTGACTCAAGCCTACAAGCAGGCCTGTAGGCTTCTGGTGGATTTTGCTAGTTTCCCAATTTATTGCAATGATTATGAGTTGATCATTGAACAGATGTGCAGCAAAGGTAAGCCTCTTTTGTCTACTTCAGTAGATACTGTATTATCCATCTTTACTCTTTTTTTTTGTCTTCTGGGGGAATATAAAGTTGTTAATGAGTGTAGTTTTAGGGAAGTTATTGTTTCACTATTCATGTTATACTAGTTTGGGTAGTAATGAAAGTATCTTGGTGCGTAAATAATATCAGATGGAAAATGTATCACAGAGGTAAATAACAGAATAGGACAAGCAAACACTGTATTTTATTAAATAAAGGTCTAATACAATAGATCCCTGTCATTGGAGGTTAGAAACAGATTTCTTGCATGTTACATGGAACCAGTTCTAACATACGGCTGTGGATCATAGAGATCTAGTAAACAAGCAGAAAAAAAATCTCAGAAATTCCTTGGACAGCCAAAATGATAAATCTAATTGTTTTAAAAGAGGTTAAGACACAAAGTAAACTGATTACAAACATCAGAAAGAGGCAGTCATAATTCTTTGCCATGTTAAAAGAAGAGAAAAGCTGGAGAATGTGAAAAGAGAGATAGAGGAAGACAGTGAGAGATGATACTTCACATCCATTTGTCATAGCAGAGAAAGGTGTCAGAATACAGAATTAATACATGGACATGGCAAGATGTGGAGATGCATGATCATCCGTGCCAGTCAGCAAGGTAACATTGCAGCTGAGACGTATGTGGCAGTTTGCTTTATATTATGGAGGGGCCATCTCCATCCTTAAATGTACAGATTATTACCTTGTGGATTATTTGTTGTAAAGATATGGGTGTAGCATATTATACCCAATGTGAATCAGGCATGTAAAGGGGTCCTTGATATACTTTTATATATATTTGTACAAAGATGACCATGGATGGGCTGGAAATTGAAAGGGAGTCTTGAAAAACAGAGGCAAACTGCAAATTGATTAGGGAAATTATATGTTGATATATATTTATATTGTATGTGTGTGTTCATGCATGCATCTCTCTCTCTCTCTCTCTCTCTCTCTCTCACTCTCTCTCTCTCTCTCTCTCTCTCTCAATCTCTCTCTCAATCTCTCTCTCTCTCTCTCTCTCTCTCTCTCTCTCTCTCTCTCTCTCTCTCTCTCTCTCTCTCTCTCTCTCTCTCTCTCTCTCTCTCTCTCTCTCTGTGTGCCATAAAAAGAACTTATGCCTGCTTCTTTGTCATTGAGACATATTGACTGTACGGTGCTAGACTAGGCCCAACAGTTTTTGAATCAAAAATGACTCAGTGGCTGATGTAGTCAACATCCCACCCACCACGTCACCTTCCAGAAAACTTTCTGGTATACATTTAATGAAGCTGGATCAGACTCATAGCCTCATCTTCTTCTTTCCTTCATCCTCCATCGGAGCATGGTGCCCTCCGACAGCTCCCTCCATGTCCTCTTGTTCACGCTTGACTGGGTTTTCCAGCTAAAGTTTTCTGCATGATATGATGATCAGCCTCACACCAGCTTTCCACAGAAGCCTCTTATGGCATGTATGATAGGTTGCAGTGTTAGTGTTCTTTGCTTAGGGGCCTCCAATAATACCCAGACACCTTAGCTGTGTAGGCAGGTAAAGTCAAGGACCTTTCCAGACACCTAAATGCATATCAGGCTAGATACTCATCTGCATAGACCGACTGGCATTCCATGGGTGGTGTCAGTATCACTCTAGGGGTGACCGGCTGGCACTCCATGGGTGGTGTCAGTATCACTCTAGCAGCCATTACTTCCTAAGAAATTTCCTGGTACCCTGTTTTAGGCTGAATCGACCTGGAAGCTCGTGTCAGTTTTTTTAAAAAAACGTCTCATTGGGGATTTGAACCCATGACCACTGGCCAGGGTCTAGCCACTATGCTACCAAGGCTCCCACTATGTGATCAATAAAAAGTCCTATCTCAAGGGAAGTTAGAATCTAGGGCCAGTAGATAAGTTCACTCACCACTATACCACCGAAGCTTCTATTTATTACATAAAATGTTAAATCATTTTTCTTTTTTTGTTGTTGATGAAAGCTGCTTGCTTGCTTTGCTTGAGACGAATGGCCTCGTTCAACCCTCGACTATATCGAATTGGTTGTAATTGGGGCCTTTATAGTGTATCTAAGACTTCTTCTTTCGAAAATATAGATGCGTATCTCTGCTTCCTTGAAAGAGTTGAGTTGCTGCAATTGTGTTCGTTTCAACCTTGTGGTTTTACATCTCTGGATAGAGTCGCACACTTGTTAAAGCCTGGAGTAATTGTGTGCCCACCCTGTCATATGGTGCTGTTTCCTTCAGGGAGCTTTACTAGTTGTCATCTCTCCTGGTGTTCCACTTATTTCCCCATCGTGGTCTATCTTCGAATCTTCTTGGTCTTCTTTGATTTTGTGTGTCATATGTGGCTTGATGGTTCGTTCTTGGTGGAGAGCGATGCGGAGTCTTAGCCCATGCAGCTTCAGTTGGGTAGCTGTTTTCATTCAATTCTACTTCTTCATCTGTTGCTTCTTCTTCTGTCTGGGGCTTTGCATCCTCTGGTTCAGGTGTTTCGATCCTGAGAAGTTCAATTGTCTCTTGGAGAGTTTAATTTGTCTTTTCTTTCGATTTTTGAATTTTTGATAGCATTTCTTCTGTCTCAGCTTTTATAGCAGCCATTTGAGCGACATCCTGCTCAATCTTCTGCTGGACTTGCTTCGTTTCATCCAGGATGCGCTGAGCGGCTGTTATCTGAGTCTCTTGCGTCTGTCTTTTCCTTCCTCCATGCTTTTGAACTTTGATCTCAGGTCCTTCAGTTGGCCTTCCAGTTGCGCTTTGTCGCTTTTTGTAACTCGGTTGGTGGCCTCGTACTGCCTCCTGGCTTCTTTATAGGACAGGTTAGTTTTTATGGCGATCTTCATAGCTTCCTTGCTGTCTTGGTGACAGGGGCAGCCGAGGTATTTAGCGCCTTGATTGCCGAGGCAGTTGGGGCACTTTCTGTTAGTGTTAGGCCTCCTGAAGTCCCTGTTGATCTTTACATGCTGGTACTGACTGTATGGATGAGGTCCAGGGCAGTAACTGCATACCTCCACCTCACTCTTGCAGGTGGCAAAGGTTTACCAAAATTTCTGGCACTTGGAGCACTGTAGCACGCTCGGTATGTAGTACTCTGGAACTTGGTCTCTCTTGTCCCATATGATGTATTGAGGGATCATTCGGTCCTCCGATGTTACTATGACGACTGTGGAGGGGATGTTATTCTTGCCGATGATCCTCTCAGCACTGGTGATCTTGAGTTTCCTGTTCTCTCTCATCGGCATCTCCCTGATCTGGTCGTTGATGAGGTGGGTCTTGACTCTTTTAATGACCCATCGTTTCATCATGTGGTGTCAGGTGGCTTCTACTGTGATGCCGTGGTGAAGCTTGATTTGGACCTTCTCTTCTTGTGCAATCTTCTGCATAAGTGCTGTGGTCTTTGGGTTTTTGTTGATGGAGACCACTACTCCATCAAATGTCTTGTGCAACTGGTAGATGCTGTGTCTTCCCAGCTCGTTTTCCAAAAAAACTGATTATCTTGTCTGTTGGTAGCTCCGACAGTTTGGCTTCTCCCACGCTTGTCTGTTTTAGCAGTATTTTGCCGGTGAAGTCCTCAGTTGTTGTTGGTTTCTCCTATGTGGAGGTCTTTGGTAAACTGGACTGCTTCATCTTGGTGCTGTTGAAAACTTCACGGCTTCTGCTGGCTTCAGTTGTAATTGTAGTCTCTGGCATCAGTTGAGCGATGGGAGCAGCTTCATCTGGTGTAGAAGTGGTAGCTTCCTTTGAGGTTATTTCAGGTTCTAGAGTTTTGCTGCAGCTCGCAGGCAAATTCTCTTCTTGCATCTTCTTGATGGTGTTGGCAGCTTCCACGCTGCTCATCTTGAATGTCGGGTGTTTTCTGGTGTTATTCTTGCCACGTGCCATTTTCTCCCACGTGCCATTTTCTCCCACGTCGCAAGTTTCTTGAAGTGATTAGGTAACTTCTTCTCGATAGCGCGTTGAGTCGACTCTAACGAAAGCTCTGTGGATGGTCTATTACATATGTGAAAACAACGCTGTGTTGTGATTGGATAGGCCAGAATTATATATATATTGTTCTTATTGTCATCATTCCAGAGAACAGCTCTGAGCTACCCCTGTGGCTTCAAGACCTCGTGATATGCAGTTGCTTTGTGGACTGCTTCGACGTCCAGGCAGCCTCAGTTTCTACGCTCCTCGACCTGATTATCCTGACCCAGTCGGTGCAGACAGAAAGCGAGAACAAAACTCGTCATCTTAGCCGGCAGTCATTCAGCGAGGGAAGAGTGTCAGTGGTTATCTTACCTGCTCTTTTGCCGACACATTTGGTGTACATCAATGGGAAGACCAGGTTCTACCAGGTATTTTAATATTTAATGATGCAATGTCGCTTTTGTGATAATGACAAAGCTGTACCCTTAACCGAGGACAAGAAACTTGTGTCACAAATGAAAGCCGTCCACACATTCACAAGGCTCAACACTTGTTAAATTGTGGCCATGTGATCAACAAAGCAAAAGCATGTGTATGTTGTATTCAACAAACAATAAACATATACTCAAATATGCTGAAGCCCCGACCATTATGTGTTTAAAACCCCTGTTCTGCAGATAGAAAAACAGTAGTGAATCTGTGATGACCATGGGGACATTTGAACAGTATTATTGGCTGTGTGTGTTATGTATTTAAACCAAAATATGATTCTTCTATTCTCTTCATATGATATATAACTGTGCAGTATGCACAACCAGAGATGCAATGACATATGCCAGGCAACACAATGTGCAACCTGTTTTTATGTCTTCCTTGTTTTCATTCACAAGTAATGTTTTTTTTGTGTGGATGTTTTCTGGTGGCTAGAACTCATTGTTATGTAGAGCACAAACTATGGTTTGTTCAACAGTTGTCAGAACCTGGTCATGCTCTGTTTCCCAACCACTTGCATTCCTGGTTCACCTGTATAGTAGATCTGATCCTGCAGCATCAACTTCCTGTGGCTTGTCCTGTACAGAAATATCAATAGGGGAACTCTTTGAGACCACTAAGACAGTTCATAAATAAATGCATCTGTTTGGCACTCATAGAAGTAGAAGAAAGAAATAGAGACTAGAGGACACACTAGACAACATAAATAAACACAGAATGTATTGTTTGGCTCTCGTAGAAGCAGAAGACAGAAGTAGAGACTAAAGGATGCACTTTTTTTCTTTTTTTTTTCTTATCCTTCTTACAGGACATAACTGTCAACACCAGCATTTTACTGCTGTTGTTGATGTCTTGGCAAGTTTACGTTCAGTCGTTAGAGGATGCACTAGACAACATAAATAAACACATATGTGTTGTTTTGACAGTATTGTTTGGCTATCAGAAGTAGTGATTAGAGGATGCACTAGACAACATAACATTTGAAAGCTGTAGTTACTGACCGGGATGTCTTTGGAATATCTAGTTCAGAATGTCAGACGGGCCTGTAATTCTTATTACTTTGAAAATAAAGATTTTCGTTTGTTCGTTCGTTTGTTTCGTTTGTTGCGTTGAAGTACACTTGTTCCTGCAGCAAGGCACTGTCGACATTTGGAGGTGACAAGTTCGGGCACAGTTGGTGTAGAGACTCGTTTGCCAGCCCAGCACCAAAGTCACCTCTCCATGGAGAACTGGCAGCATGTGCCAGACTAGCATTGGTGCTTCACCTCTGGTTAGTCTGGGATTAGGTCATTTGATGTTAGTTCTAGTCTGGGGGTAGATCTAGTCTAGGATTAGGTCTAGCCTGGGATTATACTGAATCTGGGATTAGGTCATTTGGGATGTCTAGTCTGGGATTAGGTCTAGTCTGGGATTAGGCCTAGTCTGGGATTATACCTAGTCTGGAATTAGGCCTTGTCTGGGATAAGGTCTAGTCTGGGATTATACCTAGTGTGGGATTAGGTCTTGTCTGAGATAAAGGCTAGTCGGGATTAGGTCTAGTCTGGAATTAGGTCTAGTCTGGGATTATACCTAGTGTGGGATTAGGTCTTGTCTGAGTTAAAGGCTAGTCAGAATTAGGTCTAGTCTGGGGTTAGGCCTAGTCTGGGGTTAGGCCTAGTCTGGGGTTATGTCTAGTCTGGGATTAGGCCTAGCAATATTTCTTCTGTGTGTGTTAGGTGTGTCATTGCCAGCTGACTCCATCCCAGTGCCCAGAAAATGCGAGTGTGCCAGGAAGTGAACAGGCTGGTAGCTGTATTGTTCTGCAAGCTAGATTATGACAAGACTGACATGGTGAAGGCTCTGTGGAATCAAGTGGAAAGTTTTGCAGAACAAACACTGAACCTGCATCTGGAGATGGTAATTGATCAGGGTGTGAGCAGATGGTCCGGACGGCACTCAGCACGTAGAGGAAAATTCAGGCAGATATTCATTCAGAATGCCACTAGTACCATCAGCATGAGAACTCTTCATTGGCTACCAAAGAAGGGGACGGAGAGTGGCAATGTCCACAGTGCAACCATGTTGAATTTTGATTTCGTTTTTTATATATGCCCATGAGGTTGTTTGATATGGTTATGACTTTTTGAGTTGGGTCAAGAACCGACATCACAGCACTCAGGACATTACCATACATGCTCCATCCTCATCTGCAACAGCCAGTGAAGAGTCCCAGTACTAATGGTACCAGTAAAGGTCTGATTATGTGTTTATCTGGTCTTTTCCCTGAGTTTTAAAAGCATGCAGATTATTTTACTCACGTGAATGTTCCCAGTAATCCACACATGAACACAAATATTTACAAACTACAACATATTGTTTGTGATTGTCAGTCATTTATACGGCAATTTACAAACACATTTTCAGAATCAGAATGACTTTCTTTAAAGTCTGACTCACGACTGCTAACGCAAAGTAACACTGATCACTGATATCTAGCTCCAATTACTAGTCAACTTCGTGCCCTTCAATGTCACTTAAATTGAACCCAGCAAAATCTCCACTATCACTTGAAGAATCGTTGAAATCCATTTTGAAACACAAAGCGTAAAACCCCCAACAACTATTTTTAAAATCTGTTCAAATTAAAAGTACATGCTTGCGAATGGCGGCCACGTTGTTAAGCTATCGGCAAAACCGAAAGTAGACAATCGGAAGTCTCGGAAAGCCGAGAGATCGCGTTTTTACAATGCATAATAGTCACGGACGGTTTGCCCATTCCGAGGTAAAAACGTTCTCGGGTGTTTTGCCCGGTAAAGGGTTAAGCCCAGTGCAATGAAGGCAGTCTTCTCACCTTTAACCCTTTAATTCTTGCATAGAGCAATCAGCATTATCTACCCCCAGGCATGTACCTTTACAATAATTTCCTCAGAAGTTAAACTTTTAGTGGAAGTGAGTAAGCGACCGTATCTATTAGAACTCTTCCCTTTACTTCCAAATGGCAGATCTATGTTCGTGGTGTTGGACAGTCTGAAAGAAGAATCCAGTATTACCAAGACGTTGGCTCTAACCTGGCTGACACATGTCATACAAAGAGGTGACACCCGACTAAAGGCTAGTCGGGATTAGGTCTAGTCTGGGATAAGGTCTAGTCTGGAATTAGGTCTAGTCTGGGATTATACCTAGTGTGGGATTAGGTTTTGTCTGAGTTAAAGGCTAGTCAGAATTAGGTCTAGTCTGGGGTTAGGCCTAGTCTGGGGTTATGTCTAGTCTGGGATTAGGCCTAGCAATATTTCTTCTGTGTGTGTTAGGTGTGTCATTGCCAGCTGACTCCATCCCAGTGCCAAGAAAATGCGAGTGTGCCAGGAAGTGAACAGGCTGGTAGCTGTATTGTTCTGCAAGCTAGATTATGACAAGACTGACATGGTGAAGGCTCTGTGGAATCAAGTGGAAAGTTTTGCAGAACAAACACTGAACCTGCATCTGGAGATGGTAATTGATCAGGGTGTGAGCAGATGGTCCGGACGGCACTCAGCACGTAGAGGAAAATTCAGGCAGATATTCATTCAGAATGCCACTAGTATCATCAGCATGAGAACTCTTCATTGGCTACCGAAGAAGGGGACGGAGAGTGGCAATGTCCACAGTGCAACCATGTTGAATTTTGATTTCGTTTTTTATATATGCCCATGAGGTTGTTTGATATGGTTATGACTTTTTGAGTTGGGTCAAGAACCGACATCACAGCACTCAGGACATTACCATACATGCTCCATCCTCATCTGCAACAGCCAGTGAAGAGTCCCAGTACTAATGGTACCAGTAAAGGTCTGATTATGTGTTTATCTGGTCTTTTCCCTGAGTTTTAAATGTCGACCAGATCCTCTGCACTATATTACTTTTTATACATATTTAACTGTATTATATTGTTTGATTATACTGCTTTTACATTGTCGTTCCAGAGTTGTGGACATACTAGTTTGTTAAAATTTTAAAATTTAAATTAAATTGCATGTCCTTCTCAGGACGTAGCAGTCAACCCCAGCATTTTCATTGTTCGTGATTCCTGGGCAAATTTTACATTCAGTAGTTTGCCATTGCTTTCTGAACGACCGGCTCCTATACCTTTTTCGAAAAAACCAGCACGGCTGTGTTTTGAACCCGGGTATACAGGCTCACAAACCGCGTTCGCAAGCCCTTAGCCATAGAAACCGGTAGTTGCAATCTTATAATCATGTGGTTTACAATTGTTTGTTTGTTTCTGAATTACATGCTTGCTCTCTTACAGATTGTAGCTTCAGAGTTGTGGACATACTTGTCGGAGAAGCACAGTGTGCATCACCAGCGAACTGTTGAACTTTTCCATACACTGCATCAGGTGACACCAAATGCAAACATCTGTGAGGACGTGATTGGCCGTGATCTGATCAGCGAATCAGAGGTATATTTATGCATTATTTTCATGTTTCCATTTAACAGCCGGCCCTGCTTCGAAACACAGCTGTGGGCAATTTGGAAGCAGACCACCTTGCGTTGGTTTTCATACAATGGTATGTCAGTCATTTAGAAAGCAATGGCAAACTACTGAACGTAAACTTGCTCAGGAATCACAAAGCCCAAAAATGCTGGCATTGGCTGCGATATCCTGTAGAGAATATGCAGCTGACTAACTTCCACTTAACTCATTCTACTCCGGACCGTCTGTTGTGTCGGGGTGACAACGATCTGGATTAAAAACAAGATCAATCAAGTACAGAGATTAACATAACTCTTAAGTCATGTTGTGTGCGAATATTCATTTAGAAGACTGATCTGTCATGTCAGGAAATTCCATCCGAAGATTGGAATGTCATGTTAGATTATTTCACAGTCTGGAATGTCATGTGAAAATATTTCACAAAGACTGGAATGTCATGTTAGATTATTTCACAGTCTGGAATGTCATGTTAGAATATTTCACAAAGACTGGAATGTCATGTTAGAATATTTCACAAAGGCTGGAATGTCATGTCAGATTATTCCACACAGAATAGAATGTTATGTCATATCAGAATATTTCACTGACTGGGAAGTCATGTTAGAATATTCCACAAAGATTGGAATCTCTTGTCATGTCACATTATTCCACAAAGACCAGAATTTCATGTCACAGTATTCTACAAAGACTGAAATGTCATGTTAGAATATTTCACAAAGATTAGAATGCCATGTCATGTCACAATATTCCATAAAGACTGAAATATCATGTCGAATATTCCATAAAGACTGGAATGTCATGTCAGATTAGAATGTTATGTCATATCAGAATATTTCACAGACTGGGAAGTCATGTTAGAATATTCCACAAAGATTGGAATCTCTTGTCATGTCACAGTATTCCACAAAGACTGGAATGTCATGTCACAGTATTCCACAAAGACTGGAATGCCATGTCACAGTATTCCACAAAGACTGGAATGCCATGTCACAGTATTCTACAAAGACTGGAATGTCATGTCACAATATTCCACAAAGACTGGAATGTCATGTCAGGATAATCAGTGGAAAGAATACTCAGTAGGTGATATAGTCAGTATTACACCAACTGCTTTTAATTTTCAGAGAATTTTCTAGTACACAGTTTAGGCTGTCGACAGAAAATTTTCTGTGGTGGGGAATCAAACACATAACCATTGGACCAGCAAACAAGCATGCTAGCCTGTGAGCTAGTGGTTCCTTTTATGTTCTACCAGACACATGAGAATAAATAAACTGGAGAACTTGGTGACAACTGGCAAGATTGAGGGGAAAAGAACATGGGGAAGACAGAGAAGTGAATATTTGGATGGCTTGGCCATGTAGTACGGTCGAGACAAAAGCACAAAGCTGATCCATGACTATTTATTGTGTGAGATGGCATAATATGACCATCCACGCCTATCGGTATGGCACATAATGATGATGAAATGCATTTCATCTTTCAGGTTGAGAGGATATCAGCCTTCAAGAAGTTCAGTGTCCTCTGGCACTTGACAAGGTCAATCAAGGCAGAAGCAAACCCGTCCCGCAACCCAAGGACATTTGACAGGTGGGTTCTTACCTTTTGTTTTATTAGCTTTTGATTGGTTGAAACTTGGGAGACTCTCCATGGTGAAGAGGTCAAGCTTCGCTACGAATGTCTCGAGTTTGTTATCGAACTCTTGTCTTTCGGTTTACAGGTGCAGTATTTTTTGGGGAAGTCGCTGTGGGTTCTTACTGGAGATAAAGAGTTTGTGCTCTGTACGACAGTGAAATAGGCAGTGAAATATGGGATAGAACCTGGTGCAATGAAGTCAGTTCTTTCCCTTCTTCTCCTCCCCAATACTGTTTATTGGAAGGTAAGGGTTTTCTAGTGACAGCCCAGTGTCTAAGTTGCGCTGATCTGCATTTGTGTGCACATTTCTTAGTGCACTAAACACATACTGAGTTGAGAAGCTTTTAATTTAATATATTCTGTACACATATACTCATACTTGTTCTTCTTTCTCGTTTCCCCCAAAAGTGACATTGCCTTTATTCAAAACAATGTATTCCCTTGGGGGTTGTCGCTGGAGCTATGGATTTCATGTGTTGTGCAACCTTTCAACAAACTGCTATGCAGAAAGAGATCGAGCCATATGGGATTTAACCCAGTGCAATGAAGGCAGCCTTCTCACCTTTAATCCTTGTATAGAGCAATCAGCATTAACTACCCCCAGGCATGTACCTTTACAATAATTTCCTGCAGGTCCGCATGGCCGAATGGGTAAGAATGCGTGTTCTTAAACATCCAGCCCGGGAAGGTTAACCCGGTCAACAAATGCCCGCAGAAGTCGGATGTGTCGGCCTAACGGCGCAAGAACGCAGCTCTGCTGTAAACAGGTACAACGCAGTCACATCCGAAGAAAAAAATCCGGATGAACGCAGAAGAAGAAACATCCAGTGTGCTGATGCTGAGGTAAGGGGTTCAACCCCTGCACCAGACAACTGGACTGAAATGTTGACCTGTCGTCCTTGACTTGGGGACATAAATTACAAGTACCTCTGAAGTCGGAGTGGGTTCGCCTGTTGGCGAGGGACACTGTTAAAAGGAAAAGCTAATCCACACGCAAAATTCAGTACATCACTACTATAAATAGTGTTATGGACTACGCTTGAGGTCAAAGCGAGCGAGCGCAAAAAAAAAAATAATTTCCTCAAGTTAAACTTTCAATGGAAGTAAACGACCTCATCTATTACAGCTCTTTCTTTTACTTCCAAATGGCAGATCTATGTTCGTGGTGTTGGACAGTCTGAAAGAAGAATCCAGTATTACCAAGACGTTGGCCCTAACCTGGCTGACACATGTCATACAAAGAGGTGACACCAGCAGAGTTCTGCAGCCGTTACTGCTGATGCTGCTACACCCGGATACGGCCAGGTGAGCGGGACCACACAGTCCTACCCCTCCATGTCCTGGTTAACTTTATATCTGCTACTTGCGTCTTCGTTGTTGTATTGTTGTTTGGACTGACTGCTAAAATCAGTAGTGGCCTGTCGGCTTAAATCAAAAGTTTACTGACTGCTAACATCAAAAGTGGACTGACTGCTAAAATCAAAAGTGGACTGACTGCTAAAATCAAATGTGAATTGACTGCTGGACTGACTGCTAAAATCAAAGGTGTACTGACTGCTAAATCAAATGTTTACTGACTGCTAAAATCAAAAGTGGACTGACCACTACAATAAAAAGAATTTGTGACTAACAAACTAACAAATAATAAAAAAATAGTGGCTTTGACAACTGAAAATGAAAACAAATTAAGGAAGTGAAACTTAAAAAAAAATAAAAAATGTCATCCTGTTTAATGTATTTTAGTAGTTTTTTTCCTAATGTTATTAATGTATGTATTTGTTACAAATTACCATTATTTCTTCTTATGATAAATTTATGTTTCTTGGAGATTATCATTTTTTCTGATGTTCTTTCTCTCTCTGTCTCTCTCTCTCTGTCTCTGTCTCTGTGTCTCTCTGTCTCTGTCTCTGTGTCTCTCTGTCTCTCTGTCTGTCTCTCTCTCTCTCTCTCTCTCTCTCTCTCTCTCTCTCTCTCTTTCTCTGTGTGGTGTGTGAGGGTGGGTCTGTGGAAAGGGGGTGTGTGTGTGTGTGTGGGGGGGGGGGGGGGGGGGGGGGGGGGGGGGTTGGAGTTAATCAGTATTTCATCTGTTGCTATATTTATGTGTTTGTTGGAGATTGTGAGTATTTCTTGTGATGATTTAATTATGTGTTTGTTTAATACTGTCAGTATTTCTTCTGATGTTGTATTTATGTGTTGGATACTACCATTTCATATGATGGTGTGTTTATGTGTTGTATACTATCAGTATCTCATTTAATGTTATATTTATGTGTTATAGACTCAGTATTTTATCTTCATGCATTCATTCATTCAGTAGCATGTCCTTTGCAGAACCTCGCTGCCATAACAACCTTCCGGAAAACTTCTCTGTCAGAAGCAAGATGTCCCGCGCCTGATACACCCATCTGAAGATCATCTGCCACATCTTACACCCATCTTCTCTTTGACCTTCTCTTCTCGAGCGTATACCCCTCCATGATTGATTGATTTAGGAACCGACATCACAGTGACCAAAATATTTCAATTTTCTTTGTTTTATTATCTTTAGTAGCCAATCTTCTTCAATATTCAGCTCTTATCATATGGATTCATTTGTTATTTTCTTTATCCAGTATATTCTTAGAACCCGTCTATAACATTTATATTTTATCTAATGTTTTATAAATGTGCCGACTCCGTGGCGAAGAGTTACAGATATAGTTCGTAATCCCGCATACTCACGTTCGAAACACAGCTGTGGGCAATTTGGCAGCTGACTGTCTTGCTTTGGTTTTTTACGAAATGGTATGGGTACCAGTTGTTCAGAAATCAATGGCAAACTACTGAACGTAAACTTGCCATGAGATCACAACAGCAAATAATGCTGGGGTGACCACGACATCCTTTAAAGGATGTGCAACTAACTTTTAACTATATAAATGTGTATGTTGGAGACTATCAATATTTCATCTGTTGTTGTATGTATTTGTGCAGGATCTCCATGTCAGTATTTCATTTGCTGTTGTATGTATTTGTGCATGTTCTTCGTGTCAGTATTTCATTTGCTGTTGTATGTATTTGTGCAGGATCTCCATCCAGCACGTGAGTGTGCACAAGTCCAAGAAAGTGGCTGTATCTGAGAAAGGAGAAGAGGATGTAGAGGCTAAGATCTTTGCCATCAGCTCTGAGGGCGGCAATGTAATCTACCATGTCAGTCAAGGCAAGCACCCACAGATGGGCAAGAAGCTGATCCAGAAATCCTCAGAAGATTTGAAATCCTATGCTTTGTCAGTGATGAACAATAAGGGTGGGCACAGCACTGCACCGGTTCGCACCCATTCCGTCACAGATCTTTCATTCGAGAGAGTTAACCCAGAGAAAGTCAAGTTGAGAATTAATCCATTTGGTTCGGAGAGTTCTTTGGATAAATTGATATTTGATGGGTATGATTTCCCGCAGTCAGCATCCATGCCAAATCTAGATGGTGTCAAAAGACTCAACTCCGACACGTGTAAAAAAGAAGGGATATTTTTTGATGGTTCAGAAATAGTCGAGGATCATTTCTCACAAGAAGATACTAAAACAACTGTTACAGTGACCAGCCCCTCGTCCGAGGAAAACACAGCTGTAGAAAAACAAGGTGAGCTTAATGAAGATCCACCAGAGCAGGATGATTTCACATCAGAGAATGTTGCGAGATGGATCTTGGATGGTGTGATATCTGCGGTTGTGAGTGAAACATCTGGCAGCGGCACCCCAAGTGAGACGGATGTTGATTTCTCTATAAAAACGCAGTCAAGCCTGGGAATGGAACAGTCGTACATCTCACCAAGCTTAGATGACTTAAGAAAGATTGATGCAGAGTCCTCGTCTGACAGTGAGAATAGCGACAGCAAGAATGTCTCCAGTGCTAGTGACACTTTAAATTACCATCAGACGGCTAAGTCAAATAATAGAAATGGAAGCACTGAGAGTCTGACGCTACAGGACTCTGAACAGACAATTCATCGCCCAATCGACCCACGTGACCTGGATCCCAATACAGATATTCATGAGTTGCACATGCATATGCTACTGTACACCCAGCAGTACGATTATCGCCGTACGTTGTACGCTTTGTCTACACTACGGGCAATGCTTCACTCCTGTCCCCGGCTAGTCGTCACGGCAATGGCTACAACAAATATCAGTTCTGTTCGGCCACCGCATTTAGGGAAGCTACAGTCATTACTTGGTGAGTGAGTTAACCATCTTTTTGTTATATCTGAAGAGTTAAAATAGGTTTAACAGTCATTACTTGGTGAGTTAACCATCATTCTGAGGTACCTGGTGAGTTACAATAGATTTACCATGGTCATTACTAGAGAATTAACCATCTTTCTGAGTTAACTAATGAGTTAAAAAAGATTTAACAGTAGTTACTTGGTGAGTTAACCATCTATCTGAGATAACTTAAGAGATTAAAATAGATTTGATAGTCATTACTTGGTGAGTAAACCATCTGTCTAACTTAAGAGGTTAAAATAGATTTGACATTCATTACTTGGTGAGTTAACCTTGTACTTAAGCTTGTAAACAAGCCAAGAGTTAGGATTCGACTTCTTCAGCTTCTCAAGCCTGTAAGGCTCTATACCACAAATACAGTCTGTTTCCATTTCTCCCTGTTGATCTCACATTACGTTCGTGGCCTTCATTGTTTGTAGATCTAGTTTGCATTGACTTATTCTTCTTTGTGGAAGACCTTGTGGCCTCGTGAATGAACAGCTGGATATCCCTGACTGGGGTCTGTAGTTGCCTTCTTTGACTTGCTACATGGATCCGGGTTGTTCTGCATGGCCTCTGCATGAGAGAGTGTGAGTGAGATGGTTATAGAGTGTGTGAGTGTGCGAGGAGGAGAAGAGAGTGTGAGAGTATGTGTATGAGGGAGAGTTGTATGTGAGTGTGCATGAGTGTTTGTGTTTGAGTATGTGAAGAGTATTTGAAATTGAATTTCCACCAATTATGGATGGATTAGAATTATTAATAACATTATGTTATAATATGATGTCATCTGTTCTTAATAGCATCAATGCACATCTGTATTTCAGGAAGACACAGGAAGTCTGTCTTTGGCAAGAACTTCTTTGGGGATCTCCCTCCAGAAGTGATGGCCAGTTACCGCAGCAACATGTTTGTGGAGATAGTGATCTCCCTTTGCCTGTATTTTGTGCGGGGCTACTACCCAAACTTGATGATGAGCAAACTGACCAACGAAGAACTGCTGGGGAATAGAATGGTGGGTGATGTTCTGTCAAGTAGCCAGTCTATCCTTTTTGCTATGAGATATTTCTTAGTTTATTGCCTTTGTTTTGTTAATCATCATCATCATCCAGTGCCTTGCCAGCTGGCGTGGGTGATCATGCCTCTCCACAAATTCTGTTTTCTTCGATTTCTCTTTCCACAAATCTTTCCTTTTGTCACAACATGTTCCAGTTTTTGTCTTCTCATAACGTGGCCAAAAAATCGATGACTGCCTTTTTCTGATGTTTGTGATAAGTTGTCTTTGTGACTCAGTTCCTCTAGAATGTTCTGATTGCTCGTTTCGGCTGTCCTAATTAATTTTCAGCATTCTTGTATAAATCCACATCTCCAAGGCTTCCGTGGATTTTTTCGCCTGTTTACTACTTGTCCAGGTTTTGCCTGAATGGATAAGAACGCATGTTTTTAAACATCCGGCGTGCTGATGCCAAGGTAAGGGGTTCAACCCATATACCGGACAGTTGGACTGAAATGTTGACCTCTCGTCCTAGACTTTGGGATGTAAATTACTAGTACCTCTGAAGTCGGAGTGGGTTTGCCTGAGGCGAGGGACACTGTTAATAGGGATAGCTAGTCCACACACAAAATTCAGTCCAGCACTACTAGAAGTAGTGTATGGACTACGCTTTAGTTCAAAGTGAGCTAGCGCAAAAAATAAAACACATCTGTGTACATTGGAGTAGTGTCTGTGACAATATGTTATTTCAATCGAAAAAAAGGATTGACTATTTATTTCAGATCATGTAATTCTGTAATATGCATCTGAGGGGACAGTGAAATATGCCAGGCCATAAACTGTGCAATCCGTTGCTAGAATCTTCTTTGTTGAAGCTTAGAATCACCTAATTTTATAACTTTTTAGGGAACAACAAAATATGAAGTGTAATGTGGAGAGACAAACTTGAGAACTTAATAACAATGAGCAAACTTGATGGTAAAAGGACAAATAGATCAATAACCCGGGAGGGTTAACCCTATCAACAAATGCCTGCAGAAGTCGGATGTGTCAGCCTAAAGGTGCAGTATCGCAGCTCTGCTGTAAACAGGCACAATGCAATCACATCCGAGAAAACACTCCGGATGAACTCAGAAGAAGAAGAAGATCATTAGCTGGATGGCTGAGCCAGATGGCATAATAGGGGAAAAACTAGACATGATCTGAAAGTGGAGTTGGTTGTATGTTGTGATGAACCAGAACCCTCACAAGTATGACAAGAAAACAAACAGGGAAAAGATCCTCTGACATGTCTTGACATGCAGCGGGCATATCATGCCAGCCCCATACTTGTACAGGCCAATGGGCACTCAGTCTGTGGCGTGGTCAGTATCTCACTCGCTGGCTGTGACCTCCAGCGTGAAGTCCTGTATGTCAGATGAAGACATCCTGTTGTCCAACATCAGTGTGATGTCTTACCGGACTGAGGTTTGCATGAGTATCCATAGTCCCATGTCTGGCTTATTGGTGTGCAGACTGGTGGTTCCTCGCATGCAGACAAATACTCTCCGACTTCGGAAGAATCAGCGATCCTACTACGTTAGCCAGGACCCCGAAGGGACCTGTTGCCCAGGACGCACGACTAGGACGTGTTAGTAGGTCTTGGCCAGTATAGAACCTGGGCCTGGTGCCTTGGAAACACCTCTGCGTCTTGATGATGTTGATGGTGGTGATGATGATGATCTTGCTCTTCTTTCCTACAGGTTCACATTTTGGGGATAGAGATTCTAACCTTGCTCGTATCCGAACTCCTGTCCATCATGAAGGAGAGTGGCAAGAGCTTTGTGTCTTACATCTCTGACTTGTTGTCCCGTTGCAAGCTGCAAAAGTCCCTCCTTCATTGTCTGCTGGCATCCGTCTACAACCAGGGCTGCAGCACTCCTGGAGGCCACGGCAGCAGCAAGGCGGAGGCGGTCAAGCTAACAGAGATGATCATTGACTTCAATGAGAACAGCCTGGACCCCAGCGTCAATGACACGTTCCAGATGAAGCTGCTGCAACTGATGCTGGTCATGATCATGCTGGAGGACCAGATCCGGCTGGCGCAGGGGGTTCCAGATACTAGCTCAGTCACGGGAGAGAGAGCACATTTGACCGTGAGTTTTTCTATAAGACTCAGTTATTAATAGTTGAGTGAGTTTTTCTTTAAGATTGTAAAGATACTAATACAGTTGACTGAGTTTTTCTTTCAAACTATACACTTAATAATCCACTTGACCGTGAGTTTTTCCCTAAGACTATCATCATCATCAAGTGCCCTACCAGCTGGCGTAGGCGTTCATGGCTCTCCACAGATCTCGGTCTTTGGTGTTCTGGATCAACTCTGCTGATGATATTCCTCCATGCCACCGTCTCAATCCATCCAGCATCATTTCTCTTGGTCTGCCTCTGCCTCTCTTCCCCTCGATTTTTCCAGTTGTCACGATGTTCTCCAATGCCTCTCTTCTCATCACATGACCGAAGAAAGCTGTTTGTCTCTTTCTTATTTGTATATAATGTTCTAGTTTCCTTAGCCTCTTTCAGGCAGTCGTTGTTTGTTACTCTGACAAGTTAAGTATAAAACCACTTCTACTCCCGCCCCAGTGAGGTTTTATAATATTCTTAACAATGGGTTTTGCTAATAGACTTGACTGAGGTTTTATAATATATTATATGGCCTTTACTAATATACTTGTCTATGAAGTTTTATAATAAATTTAATTATGGGTTTTACTAATATACTTAACCCTTTACAGGGCAGACGCTGTCCGTTTTTTAGCCCTGAACGGACAAGATTTTTTCAGGTTCGTTAAAATTTTGGGTTACATTAGTAAAAACATCACAAATAAGGTGTTAGTCAATCGATTTTAGTTAAATAAACAACATAATGAAGGGAAAAGCATGCAGAATATATTACTCATGTGATTGTTGCCACTAAACCATATATGAACACAAATATTTACGAAATACAGCATAATGTTTGTGTTTTTCAGTCATCTATATGGCAATTTACAAACACATTTTCAGAATCATAATCACTTTCTTTAAAGTCCGACTCACGACTGCTAATGCAAAGTAATGCTATTCACTAATATCTACCTCCGATTAATAGTCAACTTCGTGCCCTTTAATGTCACTTAAATTGAACCTAGCGAAATCTCGGCTATCACTTGAAGACTCGCCGAAATCCATTTTGAAAAACTAAGCGTAAAATCCCCGAAAACTATCAAAATATCCGTTCAAATTCATAGTAGGGAATTGCAAATGGCGGCCACGTTGTCAAGCTATCGGAGAAAGCGAAAGTAGCCTCTGGAAGTATCGGAAAACCGAGAGATCGCGTTTTTACAATGCATAATAGTATCGGACGCAATCGGCTGATTTGCCCATTAAAGCGATCGGACGGAAATGGACGTTCCACCCTGTAAAGGGTTAACTATGGGTTTTACTAATATACTTAACTAGGGGTTTTACTAATATACTTGTCTGTGAGATGTTATAATATACTTAGCAACAAATTAAGTATAAAACCACTATATAAATGACATGTTAAGTATTAAACCACTATATCAGTGACAAGTTAAGTATAACACCACTTCTCCTCCCTCCCTAGTCCTCCTTGCTGAATGTCCACTACAACCCTAACCTTCCAGTCATCCAGCAAGAGATGTTCCTGAGCGCTGTGTGGAGCGCTCTCAAGCAGCATCATCTGTGCCACATGCACCGCCACTGGGTGGGTTTGGTCACCTCAGCACTGCCTTACATGGGCAAGGCTATGGCTCGGACTGTGCTGTGTGTGGTGCTACAACTGTGTCGCAATCTGGAGATCATTGCCGGAGACCTCAGCAAGAAAAAGTGAGTCCTTCGTGTTGAGTACTGGAGTTCCTGTCTCTCAGTGTGGTTGTTGTTGTTGTTGTTGTTGTTGTTGTTGTTGTTGTTGTTGTTGTTGTTGTTGTTGTTGTTGTTGTTGTTGTTGTTTGATATAATCTTGTTATTCACTATAGTTCCTGTCTTTCAGGTGGTTGTTATTATTTGAGATTTGATTTAATACAAGAGTTCCTGTCTCTCAGGTGGTTGTTATTGTTTGAGACTTTATTTAATACTATAGTTCCTGTCTTTCAGGTGGTTGTTATTGTTTGAAACTTTATTTAATACTAGAGTTCCTGTCTTTCAGGTGGTTGTTATTGTTTGAGACTTTATTTAATACTAGAGTTCCTGTCTCTCAGAGTGGTCTCCTAATGTCCCATGTTTCTTCTCCTAGTGTCCCATGTTTCTTCTAGTGTCCCATGTTTCTTCTGCTAATGTCCCATGTTTCTTCTGCTAATGTCCTATGTTTCTTCTCCTAGTGTCCCATGTTTCTTCTCCTAGTGTCCCATGTTTCTTCTCCTTGTGTCCCATGTTTCTTCTCCTTGTGTCCCATGTTTCTTCTCCTTGTGTCCCATGTTTCTTCTCCTAGTGTCCTATGTTTCTTCTTCTTGTGTCCCATGTTTCTTCTGCTAGTGTCCCATGTTTCTTCTCCTAGTGTCCCATGTTTCTTCTCCTAGTGTCCCATGTTTCTTGTGTCCCATGTTTCTTCTCCTAGTGTCCCATGTTTCTTCTCCTTGTGTCCCATGTTTCTTCTCCTAGTGTCCCATGTTTCTTCTTCTTGTGTCCCATGTTTCTTCTACTAATGTCCCATGTTTCTTCTCCTAGTGTCCCATGTTTCTTCTCCCTGTATCCCATGTTTCTTCTGCTAATGTCCCATGTTTCTTCTCCTTGTGTCCCATGTTTTTTCTCCTAGTGTCCCATGTTTCTTCTCCTAGTGTCCCATGTTTCTTCTCCTGGTGTCCCATGTTTCTTCTCCTTGTGTCCCATGTTTCTTGTGTCCCATGTTTCTTCTCCTAATGTCCCATGTTTCTTCTCCTAGTGTCCCATGTTTCTTCTCCTAGTGTCCCATGTTTCTTCTCCTAGTGTCCCATGTTTCTTCTCCTAGTGTTCCATGTTTCTTCTCCATGTGTCCCATGTTTCTTCTCCTAGTGTCCCATCTTTCTTCTCATTGTGTCCCATGTTTCTTCTCCTAGTGTCCCATGTTTCTTCTCCTAGTGTCCCATGTTTCTTCTCCTAGTGTCCCATGTTTCTTCTCCTAGTGTCCCATGTTTCTTGTGTCCCATGTTTCTTCTCCTAGTGTCCCATGTTTCTTCTCCTAGTGTCCCATGTTTCTTCTCCTAGTGTCCCATGTTTCTTGTGTCCCATGTTTCTTCTCCTAGTGTCCCATGTTTCTTCTCCTAGTGTCCCATGTTTCTTCTCCTAGTGTCCCATGTTTCTTCTCCTAGTGTCCCATGTTTCTTCTCCTAGTGTCCCATGTTTCTTCTCCTAGTGTCCCATGTTTCTTCTCCTAGTGTCCTATGTTTCTTCTCCTTGTGTCCCATGTTTCTTGTGTCCCATGTTTCTTCTCCTAGTGTCCATGTTTCTTCTCCTAGTGTCCCATGTTTCTTCTCCTAGTGTCCCATGTTTCTTGTCCTAGTGTCCCATCTTTCTTCTCCTAGTGTCCCATGTTTCTTCTCCTAGTGTTCCATGTTTCTTCTCCATGTGTCCCATGTTTCTTCTCCTAGTGTCCCATCTTTCTTCTCATTGTGTCCCATGTTTCTTCTCCTAGTGTCCCATGTTTCTTCTCCTAGTGTCCCATGTTTCTTCTCCTAGTGTCCCATGTTTCTTTTCCTAGTGTTCCATGTTTCTTCTCCATGTGTCCCATGTTTCTTCTCCTAGTGTCCCATCTTTCTTCTCATTGTGTCCCATGTTTCTTCTCCTAGTGTTCCATGTTTCTTCTCCATGTGTCCCATGTTTCTTCTCCTAGTGTCCCATCTTTCTTCTCATTGTGTCCCATGTTTCTTCTCCTAGTGTCCCATGTTTCTTCTCCTAGTGTCCCATGTTTCTTCTCCTAGTGGTCCATGTTTCTTCTCCATCTGCTGTTTTAAAAAACAAAAGTAGAAGAGCCTGGTACCCACCTTGAAATGTCTTGGATATATGGTGCTACACCCACATGTTCCTTGACCACTCAGCATTGGTTCCATGACCACTCAGTCAGCACGGGTTCTGCGACCACTCAAGTCAGCACGGTTTCTGTGACCACTCAGTCAGCACGGGTTCCGCGACCACTCAAGTCAGCACGGGTTCTGTGACCACTCAGTCAGCACGGGTTCCGCGACCACTCAAGTCAGCACGGGTTCTGTGACCACTCAGTCAGCACAGGTTCCGCGACCACTCAAGTCAGCACGGGTTCTGTGACCACTCAGTCAGCACGGGTTCTGTGACCACTCAGTCAGCACGGGTTCTGTGACCACTCAGTCAGCACAGGTGATGCAGTACACTCAGGGTGAGACTTGTGGAAGACATGAATGGCCATGCCGCTTTGCATGTTGATGATGATTATGGTGATGATGATGATGATGATAGTGATGATGATGAATCAGCACTTGAAGGGTGATGTGGCCACCTGTATGTCCCAGGACACACCAGGTTCTCATTTTAAACTGGGTCAGTTTGGGAGCCCAGGTCCTGATTTCTAGAAGAAATTTGCCTTCATGAGGATTTGAACACATACCACTGAGACAGCCAGCCAGTTGGCTTGTCACTGAGCAATTACAGCTCCTGCACATTTTGACCTGGCCTCCCCAGGTCGGCCCAGACTAAAACAGGACTTCAGGAAATGTTTTGGGGAGGCGGCCGGCATGAGACTGAACACATGACCTACAGAGTGCTGATTGGTCTTTACAAATATGGGTCTGACACCTTATGTCCAGTGCACCTTAAGACTTGTTAAAGTGCCGTTTACTTAACTTAATACATGGTGTACTGACAGTTACGCATCACTGCTGTTCTGACAGTTACGGGTCACTGCTGTTTTGACAGTTACGGGTCACTGCTGTTCTGACAGTTATCTTCATTTCCAGTGTTTGTTGTTTCTTATCAGTTAACATACAAGGGGGCTTGAAATGAAAACCTTGAACGTGTGATAGAAATTACAACAACCATACCACTGTCTTGTAACCTGTCAATATTGTTGTTAAGGATGTCAAGAGTGTTCAGTATGTGAAATCATGGTGCAGATGAAAATTGTGATGTCATGACAGTTTAAAGATGGCCTCCCCACTTTTGACATGCACCAACCATTTTTATTTATCAGTGAAGGAGTGAAACCTACAGAAATTCATCAGCAAATAAAGGTCCAGTAGTAGTAGGCCTCTTTCAGTCCTGAAGGACTATAGAGTTGTGCCGCTTGGGAGGTGCCTGGCAGCACCGCTGGTGACTGTATAGTCCAATTCGAGAATGACAATCCCTGTCAGTTTCCGCATCTGTAAGACGAGGCAAGTCCCGCAGTAAGTGACTGCTCTTTGAGCCTGTGCCGTCTCTCCTCAGTTTTTTGGATCTGATTGCGCTCAAAGAGCATCTGTCTGTTGCAACTCTCTCCCACGTGTCTGGATCTATTCCAATGGTTTTCATATCTTGTTTACACACATCCCTATATCGCATTTGGGGTCTTCCGGTTGGCCTCTTTCCTGTGGCTAGTTCTCCGTATAGGAGATCTTTGGGAATACGTTCATCCTCCATTCGAGATACGTGGCCCAACCACCGGAGGCGTCTCTGCTTGAGGAGGCTGTGCACTGTGGTAATATCTGCTCTTTCAAGCACCTGTTTGTTTGTTATGTGGTCTTTCCATGTTATGCCCAGGATACGACTCAGACATCTCATGTGGAAGGAATTCAACTTCCTTTCCTGTCTTGAGTACAGGGTCCAGGATTCAGACCCGTAGAGTAGTGTGCTAACAACACAAGCTTTATATACTTGAGCTTTTGTACTCTCTGTTAGTCTATTATTCTCCCAAACTCTTTTAGCTAGCCTGGAAAATGTTGTGGCTGCCTTTCTAATGCGTCTGTCGATTTCTGTCTCTAATGAAAGATTATCTGATATTGTCGATCCCAAATACACAAAATCGTGGCCGACCTTCAATTCGTAATTAGAGATTTTGATTGACGGAGGCGCATCAGCATCTTGTTCCATCACCTGTGTTTTATTTAGGCTAATGGTGAGCCCAAAATCTTTGCAAGTGGCTGCAAAACGGTCTATGAGCCTTTGGAGGTCTTCTGCTGTATGAGTAGTCAGTGCTGCATCATCTGCAAAAAGTAGTTCTCTTACACATCTAGATCTTATTTTGGTCTTTGCCTTGAGTCTTGATGGGTTAAAAAGTTTGCCATCAGATCTTGTGTGGAGGTATATGCCTTCAGTGGCAGTCCCAAATACTTGCCTTAAGAGAACAGCGAAGAAGATACCAAAGAGTGTAGGAGCAAGCACGCAGCCCTGCTTTACTCCGCTGCTGATGCTGAATGACTGAGGTCCAGTATGGTGATGCATACCTGTGAGTCCAGCAAGTGTATGAGTGCAGTAGGAAGTTTCAAAATGGCATAACTTCTGTGATAGACTCTTCGGTCCGACGAAGAAGTACAGCAGGTGGTGCATGGGTGGGGTTACACATGTGACCAAAATAACTGTTTTTCCTACAGGAATCCAAGCACTTTATCGGCGCTGGAGAACTTGTATTGAACATAGTGGTGACTACATCGAAAAATGATACATTTGTTCTTTACTTTTTCAGAAAATATTCACACACATAAAAACATTTTATGTTTTCATTTGAAGTCCCCTCGTACATTGTGTACTGACAGTTATGGGTCACTGCCGTTCTGATAGTTATCTTTATTTCAGGACTGTATTGTCTCTCATGAGTTAACACCTGTCTCACACAGATCCAGTATGGAGAAGGTTCCGCCCTGACCATGTAGTCAGCATGCTGGAGGGTCTGACCACGCTGTGTCACTACTGTCTGCTGGACAACACCAACCCAGTCTCCATTGGCCAGCCAGCTCCAACCAGCACCAACTACTCCACAGAGACGGCCAGTGCGGGCCAGATTCTCACCAACCTCATTAGTGTCTTCAACCCAGTCACTAGTGGAAAGGTAACCTTTAATGTTCAACCCAGTCACTAGTGGAAAGGTAACCATTAATGTTTAACCTAGTCATTAGCAGAATGGTAACTTGTGTTTAACCCAGTCACTAGTGGAAAGGTAGTCTTTGTGTTTAACATATTCACAGGTGAGAAGGTAACTTTTGTGTTTAACCCACTCACTGGTCAGAAGATAATTTTTGTGTTTAACCCACTCTCTGTCAGAAGGTAATTTTTGTGTTTAACCTACTCACTGGTCAGAAGGCAATTTTTGTGTTTAACTCACTCACTGGTGAAAAGGTAATTTTTGTTAGGACAGTCAAGCATGTTGTTGAAATATATAATATGTTTTCAACAAGACTGACATTTCCATCATATCTGTTGTCAATTCTGGTTGTCTTGTACAAATTCCTGTGTTTAACCCACTCACTATTGTCAACTCTGGTTGTCTTGTACAAATTCCTGTGTTTAACCCACTTACTATTGCCAACTATGGTTATCTTTTACAAATTCCTGTTACATCCATTCACAGGAGCCCAGCCCAACCAGAGATTCATCCCCAGTTTCTCCAGTACTAGATGCCAGAAGCCGTCTGCTGGGCATCCTGCCGCGAATTATGGCCTGCATGGCCATCCTATGGAAGGCTGTTACCATCAGGGCAGATGGTGGCACTGCATATGTTACCAGCCATCCAGCTGTCGGAGATTTTAAGGTCAGTCGCCTGTTTATTTTTTTTTGGGGGGGGGGGGGGGATTTTTCCTTGGCTCGTTTAGTTAGGGTATTAACCCTTTACAGGGCAGACGCTTGTCCATTTTGTAGCCCTGAACGGGCAAGATTTTTTCAGGTTCTGTAAAATTTTGGGTCGTGTTAGTAAAAACATCACAAATAAGGTGTTAGTCAACTGATTTTAGTTAAACAAACAACACAATAAAGGGAAAAGCATGCAGAATATGTTACTCACGTGATTGTTGCCGATAATCCATATATGAACACAAATATTTACGAAATACGGCATGTTGTTTGTGATTTTCCGTCATCTATACGGCAATTTACAAACACATTTTCAGAATCATAATCACTTTCTTAAGTCCAACTCACGACTGCTAATGCAAAGTAACGCTTTGCACTGATATCTAGCTCGATTAATAATCAACTTCGTGCCCTTTAAACAGAGCGAAATCTCGGCTATCACTTGAAGAATCGCCGAAATCCATTTTGAAAAACAGCGTAAAAATCCCGAAAATTATCAAAAAAAGTCCGCAAAAGTCTGTTCAAATTCATTGTAGCGTGTTTACAAATGGCGGCCATGTTGTCAAGCTATCGGCGAAAGTGAAAGTAGCCGTCGGAAGTGTCGGAAAGCCGAGAGATCGCGTTTTTACAATGCATAATAGTATCGGCCGGAATAAGACGCTACGCTCGTTTTAAGCGATCAGCCGGTATTGGCCGCTATGCCTTGTAAAGGGTTAAATGCCATCTTTGTTTCACGTGGTCTTGTTTGTAACTGCTCTGGTTGCTTTCATAGGTCATACAAAGTCATCTTTAAGTCATGTGAATTTGTCATAGGTCACATAAGGCCATCTTTATGTCATGTGAATTTATGTCATAGGTCACACAAGGCCATCTTTATGTCATGTGAATTTATGTCATAGGTCACACTAGGGCCATCTTTATGTCATGTGAATTTGTGTCATAGGTCACACAAGGACATCTTTATGTCATGCAAATTTATGTCATAGGTCACACAAGGCCATCTTTATGTCATGTGAATTTATGTCATAGGTCAGACAAAGCCATCTTTATGTCATGTGACTTTATGTCATAGGTCACACAAGGCCATCTTATGTCATGTAATTTATGTCATAGGTCACACAAGGCAATCTTTATGTCATGTGAATTTATGTCATTGGTCACACAACGCCATCTGTATGTCATGTGAATTTATGTCATAGGTCACACAAGGCCGTCTTTATGTCATGTGAATTTGTCTGCACCTGCTTTGGTCTCTTTCTCTAGGTCACACATCATCATTTAGCAAATCCTTCGCAGAATGTTGCACTCACCACAGTGCTCCAAAAACTGTCTCCTTCTCTTGCCATTTCTCCCATCTTATGCACCGTCATGCCAAAGGTGGCTCCTTCTCTTGCCATTTCTCCCATCTTATGCACCCTCGTGCCAACATGTCTCCTTCTCTGGCCATTTCTTCCATCTTATGCACCGTCATGCCAAGGTGTCTCCTTCTCTGGCCATTTCTCCCATCTTATGCACCGTCATGCCAAAGTATCTCCTTCTCTGGCCATTTCTCCCATCTTATGCACTGTCATGCCAACATGTCTCCTTCTCTGGCCATTTCTCCCATCTTATGCACTGTCATGCCAAAGTGTCTCCTTCTCTGGCCATTTCTCCCATCTTATGCACCCTCGTGCCAACATGTCTCCTTCTCTGGCCATTTCTCCCATCTTATGCACCCTTGTGCCAAAGTGTCTCCTTCTCTGGCCATTTCTCCCATCTTATGCACCGTCATGCCAAAGTATCTCCTTCTCTGGCCATTTCTCCCATCTTATGCACTGTCATGCCAACATGTTTCCTTCTCTGGCCATTTCTCCCATCTTATGCACCGTTATGCCAAAGTGTCTCCTTCTCTGGCCATTTCTCCCATCTTATGCACCCTCGAGCCAACATGTCTCCTTCTCTGGCCATTTCTCCCATCTTATGCACCGTCATGCCAAAGTATCTCCTTCTCTAGCCATTTCTCCCATCTTATGCACTGTCATGCCAACATGTCTCCTTCTCTGGCCATTTCTCCCATCTTATGCACCATCATGCCAACATGTATCGTTCTCTGGCCATTTCTCCCATCTTATGCACTGTCATGCCAACATGTCTCCTTCTCTGGCCATTTCTCCCATCTTATGCACCGTCATGCCAAAGTATCTCCTTCTCTGGCCATTTCTCCCATCTTATGCACTGTCGTGCCAACATGTCTCCTTCTCTGGCCATTTCTCCCATCTTATGCACCGTCATGCCAAAGTGTCTCCTTCTCTGGCCATTTCTCCCATCTTATGCACCGTCATGCCAAAGTGTCTCCTTCTCTGGCCATTTCTCCCATCTTATACACCCTCGTGCCCAAGGTGTCTGCAATGACCAGTGTCCATCTTGTTGGCCGACCCCTGCTGTTTCGTCCAGAAACCATGGCTTCCACCATTGCCCTTCCCTCGTCACGGTGACATTTAACATGGTCAGATAATTTCAGTGTCGGAGACATGATATTTTTTATGAGCCAGTTTTCTTTGATGTTCAGTTTTTGTAGAATTTCTGTGTTTCTCTTCTTCTCTTACCACAATATTTTAAGAATTTGTTTAACATTGGAGTTCTCAATTTTCTTCTTTCGTGATTGTGAAATGGTTGATGCTAGTTTTTGGGTGTGACTTTAAGATAATACTGGTGATAGTAATCATGTTGACAGTGGCTCGTTCACACAAGATTCTGACAGATGCTCAACTGAATGGACCAAGACAAACTTACTTTGGCACCTGGTAAATCATTTATTAGCTGAACGATACACATCGCACACATTTCAACGGTAGGCTGAGATGGTTAATTACAACAGTTTTTTTTTTTTTTGCACTTGATAACTTTGGAATTTAAGCGTAGTCCATACACACTACTTCTAGTAGTGCTGGACTGAATTTTGTGTGTGAATTAGCTTTACCTATTAACAGTGTCCTTTGCCATCAGGCAAACCTATTCCAACTTCAGAGGCACTTGTAATTAACTGTATCAGCTGAACTGTTGTTTAACTGTCTTAACTCTTCAGGTCCTGACCATCACTCATAATTAACCCTATCTGGATCCCTGACAGGTGGTGAATCTTCCTAGCAACAAAACATGCTATTTGCCTATATTGATGTTTTGTTCAGCTTTTATGTTTGCTGATATAGTTTGTCGTTTTCAACTTCAAATTTATGTATGTTTTGATATTGTATCTCAATTAGTCTGTGAGACAACATATTCTTGAGCTACTAAGTCCCATCTCTCTTCCACACGGGACCAATCTGCTGGCAGCATTTGCTGTGGCCTGGAATGATCGTCGGCCGAAGTCATTAGAAGCCACAAGTTTGAAGATGGTAAGAATTGTAGTACCATAATTAACTCATTAACTGCCAGAGGAAACATAAAATTATGTATTCCTTTAGTGAATTTAAACATAGAAGTTACAAATCTTAGGTTTTTGGTTGTAAGGCAGATTCTATCAGCTCTCAGGGATCTGAAAAAATTGAAAGGAAATCTCCCCATGTGAGGCATTCTTTAAGAAACTGTAATCTACACACCCGCAAAACGTCACCTCATGCAATCATCTATGAAGCAACTGGATGCATTACTGAAGCTGATCGAGGAAGGCTAACCTCATTAAAAAATGCCCGCCGAAGCCGGAAGTGCCGTCCTACGGGTGGCAAAATAAAAATTGGCACTACGCATTTACATCCGAGTGAAATGTCTTGTCCGAATGTCTCTCGTGCTAGGAACAGCTCTGACTACCTAGTTTCCGAATGCCGCTCTTGTTCGGAACAGCTCTGACTAGGTAGTTTTCCGAATGTCCGTCGTGCCTGGAACAGCTCTGAAAGGCGCAACGACAAGCACATGTCTGTGTCGAAAACTCGCTGAGTGGATACTGTCTACAGACCTATCTGGTTTGTGCGGGAACGGCCTGGGGCGAACGAAATCCCAATATATTGAAGTGAGGAATTAAAGCAGCCATGAGCAGGACGTGGCGATTCCCTCGGTGAGCCCAGTACCAGGGCGCTATGTGTCAGCCCTGCAATTATGGAAGCAACCTTGGATGGCGGAAAATGCCATGGACTGTCCCTGCCGTCCTTTAAGGGTTGACCGTTGTCTTCGACCGTTCCAGCTTGGCCAGCGGGGTTGTGGATGGTACCGCAAAAGTGGGAGTCTCCCAGAAATGCTACCTGGTCCAAAAAAAAGCACGCTATAGCCGGATGTGTCAGCCTACGGGTTTCGGCCCAAGGGCGCATAACAGACACACTGCAATCACATCTGAAAAAACACTCCGGATGAACGAAAAGAAGAAGACTGAAGCTGAAATTTAATATCGGATGACCACCCATCAGCAAGGAACACAATGTTGATGATGAATAAACAAGTCCGAGACCAGGCAGGTACTGACCGAACAATAAACAGATACATTGCAATTACTAAAATACAAAGTAAAGATGAACAATGGGAAATGCTAAAGTACTCAAATCATCAAACAAGCAAAGATATATTGCTAGAAGGAAACAACAAGCTAAGAAGGTCATTCAAGCAATCTTATGGCTGAAGGATTAAAGAAAACAGTGAAAACAGCAGAAGAAAATGTTTAGACAAATAAAGAAACAAATTAGAAATGTGTAAATGGACAAGAAAATTGGTTAAACAAGCAGTACAATAAATTGAGTTAAATTCTATTAAAGATATAAAAATGATGCCATCTTTGATGCACTAAACCAAATCTCATAAAATCTCCATTGAAATAGTTATCTTCTCCTTGCTCGGATAATGTCTTTTATGTGCATCAAAAGGACACTGCCTGCTCAAAATGTAGAAATGTTTATATCTGATCTTTGTTTCTGTTGTCTGCTGTTTTCTTTCTTTCTTTCTTTCTTTCTTTCTTTCGTTCTTTCTTTCTTTCTTTCTTTCTTTCTTTCATTCTTTCTTTCTGTTTGCCAAGTCCCTTACACCAGAATTATGTAATGCCAGAGTTGCGGACTCCTTGCTGTGTGCAGCGTTTTCGACAGGTATTTAGCCACTTTGCATAGAGAAACTGAAGCATATGGGTTCAAACCTGGTGCAGTGAAGTTGATCCCCATGTCTTTTAGTCCTCCTTTTAGCTCCTGATTAGATCTAGGATTTTATGAATTCTCATTGTCTTGCAGCTGAATTCTAATTGTCCTACAGCTGAATTCTAATTTTCCCACAGCTGAATTCTAATTGTCCCACAGCTGAATTCTAATTGTCCTACAGCTGAATTCTAATTGTCCTACAGCTGAATTTTAATTGTCCTACAGCTGAATTCTAATTGTCCCACAGCTGAATTCTAATTGTCCTACATCTGAATTGTAATTGTCCTACAGCTGAATTGTAATTGTCATACAGCTGAATTCTAATTGTCCTACAGCTGAATTCTGATTGTCCTGCAGCTGAATTCTAATTGTCCTACAGCTGAATTCTGATTCTACAGCTTACCAATTCAATGTTTTTGATTTTTCTAGGGGCAGGTAACTCTTCTTGACTGTGGAGATCAAATGTTACTGGTTGAGTTGGTGAGTGCTATCAGAGTTCTGCCCACAGATACTCTGATCCAGACTGTCAAACAGGCCATCAAACAGCCACCCCAGAGTGAGCTAGGCAAGGTGAGCATGTCCTTCTCTAGACAGTTGTGGAGTAGTGAGCTAGGACTGGTGACCACTTCATACCGTAGATAGATAACCATTGATTAGTGAGCTAAGAAAAGTGACCACATCATTCTGTAGATGACCATTATGTAGTGAACTCAGAAAAGGGACCACTTCATAATGTAGATGACCATTGAGTATCAAGCTAGGAAAAGTGACGACTTCATACCGTTTATGACCATTTAGTATTGAGCTAGGAAAAGTGACCACTTCATAATGTAGATGACCATTGAGTATTGAGCTAGGAAAGGTGACCATTTCATTCTATAGATGACCATTGGGTAGTAAACTATGAAAAGTGACCACTTTGTACTATAGATGACCATGGGGTTGTAAGCAGTAAAAAGTAACAACTTTATGCTTTTCATGACCATTGAGTAGTGAGCTAAAGAAAGTGACCACTTGATGCTGTAGATGACCACTGAGTGTTGTTGTTTGTCCATCAAGAATGATGATGACCATTCATTTCTTCCAGTGGGGTTGAAGGTATGGAGCCGTGGGTTCTAAGATGGCTGATACGGCCTATTTTGGCTCGAAATGTTCTTTGACAATGTGGGCAAAGAATGCTTGACGTTTCTGGAGGAGGATTTCCTGCAGTGGTTTTTCTGTCCTGCCTTTTCTTCACAGCTCTTGCAGTCCTGGTTACCTCACATATGACTGCACCCTTGCGTAATGATGCATGCCACGAATTTCGGTCTCTGGCTGCAGCCTCCCAGGTGTCATGATGAATTCCAAAAGCATTCAGTGAGATTTTCAGAGTGTCTTTAAAGCGTTTCCTCTGGCCACCTTGGGAGCGTTTACCACAACGCAGTTCGCTGTAAAAAATTCGTTTAGGGAGCCTGTGATCTGGCATGCGAGTCAAGTGACCAGCCCAGCGAATCTGATTCTTCATCAGTAGAGTGTGGATACTGGGCATGGACGCTCTTTCTAGGACTTCAGTGTCTGGAATCTTGTCTTGCCATTTAATCTTCAGTAGCTTCCTTAGGCAGACTGTGTGGAAGTGGTTTAATTTCCTAGCGTGTCGCTGATAAACAGTCCAGGTTTCACAAGCATATAGCAGTGTGGATAATACAACTGCTTTGTAGACTTTTAGCTTTGTTTGCAGGCTTATTCCAGTTCTGTCCCATACATTCTTGTACAGTCTGCCAAAGGCCGCACTGGCCTTGGAGATTCTTGCATTCACTTCGTCATCAATTGTGGCAGCTTGTGACACAGTGCTGCCAAGATAGGTGAATTTGTCCACAACACTTAGTCTATGATCATTCACTTTGATATTCGGCACAGTGTGATTATTCCCTGGAGCTGGCTGGTACATAACTACAGTCTTCTCCAAGTTGATATTGAGCCCAAAGTTGGCACAGGCATGTGAGAAAGCTGAAACATTATGTTGCATGTCCGCCTCTGAGTTGGTGTTTAGAGTGCAATCATCAGCAAACAGGAGCTCTCTGACGGTGTCACTGTTAATTTTGGTTTTAGCTTTCAGCCTTCTGAGATTGAATAACTTTCCATCCATACGGTAGTTCATGTCTATTCCAATGTCGTCGTTCTCGAAGGCATTCATCAACATGGCTGAAAACATGAGGCTGAACAGTGTTGGTGCCAGGACACATCCTTGCTTCACTCCATTGGTGACAGGAAAGGGTTAAGAAAGTTCACCATTTTCCTGTACTCTTGCCTGCATGCCATCATGAAATAGCCGCACTATTTGGACAAACTTTTGTGGACAGCCATATTTTGCCATAATCTTCCACAGTCCTTCTCTGCTGACTGTATCAAAAGCCTTGGTAAGGTCAATGAAAGTGGAGAACATTTTGCAGTTCTGTTCCTGACACATTTCTCTTGCAGCTGCCTTGCAGCGAAAATCATGTCAACAGTTCCACGTTCTTTTCTGAAGCCACATTGACTCTCAGGAAGAAGACCTTGATCGAGATGGGCTGTGAGACGATTGAGAAGAATTCTGGCGAGTATCTTCCCTGCAATTGAAAGCAAGGAGATGCCTCGGTGGTTATCACAGGATTGGCGGTTTCCTTTACGTTTGTAAAGGTGGACTATTGACGCGTCCTTGAAATGACGTTGGATGAAGAATGACTTGTGCGATGACTTTGATTAAAGTGAGGAAGAGTTGTGCAATTCGTCGACCTCACTCTCTCGCCTGAGTCCATGAGTCCAGTGGCAGGACAAGCAAGACGACTGGAGACGAATACAGATGCAGAGGATGACCAGGGCGCTCTACGTGCCTTGCCGTGCTCATTACGTTCCAAAACGCTTTGCAGGTAAACGCCGTCTTGCCCGTTGAATCAGGAATGCTTTCTTCCGCGCAGTCTGCCGAATCCTGTCTTCACATGCTGGGAAGGCATACCCTAGTTTACCGCTTGTTTTGACACCAAATCGGCTACCCATGCCTGGTTTAGCCAGCCTCTCACAGCTGTTGCCCGGGGGTGGCCGCTGTCGAATGCTGACAGCTACTAGGAGCCACAGGCATGAGCTGGGTGTCAGGCTTGGACCAGTGGGGGATGGGTCCTGAAAAGGACATGAGAGTCATCCTTACCAAAGGTGCTACCAATGCCTGACACCGCGTACCCCCCTGACCATTGAGTAGTGAGCTAGGAAATGCGACTACTTTGTGCTGTAGATGTCCATTGTGTAGTGAGCTAGGGGTAGTGGCCACTTCATTATGTTCATTATGACCATTGACCATAATTATATTCATTATGACCATTGAGTATTAGGATAGGAAAGGTGACCACCTCATACTGTAGATGACCATTGAGTAATGAACTGGGAAATGTGGCTGTAGAGTATATTATTGAATAAGAATTTCATCAGAGAGTAACTGCCATGGGGGGTTAATTTATTGTCACTGAATGGGCCAGAATTGGTCCATCCTTACTCATTGAATTATCACTGGCTTGGTTTACACGAAGTTTAGAATAATAACATTGCTTTGCCACAGTTATTGTTCACAGCGTGTTGTTTCACATACAGTCTGAGTTCTTGCTCACATTGTGTTGAGTTGTTTGGCATACAGAAGTGGTTTGATTGGTTGTCTTCCACAGAAAGGGCTGCCAATGGAAGTGAACCTGCTGCAATTCTTCTTTGCCTACGTCCACCACACAACCAGCAGCTCTCAGCTCCTGGACTCCTGGCCGTCTTTACTGAGCCTTCTCAAGGAGTGCCTGCAGATGAACATCAGTCCCCCAGCCTTGTTCCTTCTTTTACAGTGAGTATATACAGGCTGTTCCCATAGGGATTTAAACCTGTTATTAGTACTATATACCAGGCGTGTGAAGTACTTTATACCAGTCTTGTGAAGTACTTTATATCAGTCTTGTGAAGTGCTTTATATCAGTCTTGTGAAGTGCTTTATACCAGTCTTGTGAAGTACTTCATACCAGTTTTGTAAAGTACTTTACACCAATCCTGTTTGTTACGTGATGTCACTCTTGTGTTAGTACTGTGATAATTATACTAATCTTCATTTGGTACTATATACCAGTATTTTTGTTAGTGCTTTATACCAGTCTTGTGTAATACTTTGTTACAATCTAGTTTTAGTGCTTTATAAATTTATACTAATCTTATTTTAGTCCTATGGTTGTGGTTATTATGCCTTTTTGTAGCACAATGTAACAATTTATCATCTGTCAAGAAGACAAGGTGCTAGCACAGTACACAAATTTAATCCTGTGTACCAATGTTGTTGTTAGTACTTTATCTCAGTCATGATTAGTACTTTATTACAATCTTGTTTTAGTGCTTTGGTATTTATACTAATCTTATTTTGGTCCTCTTTATCAGTCTTGTTGTGAGGAACCAGTCGTAATTCAGTATCCTATCTGCTTCGTAATACAGTATTATATCTGATTGCTACCAATGTCAAACCTGGAAAATGACAGAAAAAGAGAAAAGAAAAATCACAACAACAGAAATGAGGTTCCTGAGAAGAATACTCAATGTATCAAGAAGAGATAAGATCAGAAATGAAGAAATCAGGACTAAAGTGGGGGTTAAAGCAGCACTAGATTTTATCAGAAAGCAGCAAGTCAAATGGTTTGGCCATGCAAGTAGGTTACCAGTCAACAGCTTACCACAACAAGCAATGATGTACAGACCAGAGGGAGGCAGAGGAAGAGGCCGACCACGTAAACGTTGGACAGAGGGAATAGCAGAGTCCATGGGAATATCGATATATGAAGCCCATACTCGGGCACTCTCACGAAGTTTATACTTCACCTCGACACCGCAAGGTACAAGAGGAACATGATGAGATGAGATAATACTGTATCATATTTACTTTGTTATTGTTGGTGAAGATTCGAACAATTAATGCCATGAGACGTATTTGGTCTGTGAAGTACTTAATGTTGTATTGATAATAGTTTTTAATTCAAGACTATCTCCTAACTTCAGCAGAAGTACTGAATGTTGTTCTGATACTAGTTTTTAACTCAAGACAATCTCCCAACTAACTTCAGCAGAAGTACCCAATGTTGTACTAATGCTAGTTTTTAATTTACCACTATTTTGTTTCAAACCTGTTTACACTTTTTAACTCTTGCCGAAGATGAGGGTTTCCAGCAAGATTGTTCTCTCTGATGTTTTATTTACATTTAAAAATTGTGGGTTAATTGTTTTGTTTTGGTTTTTTTTTTGGTTTTCAAAACTGTATTGAGATGATAAGTGGCAAAAAAGTGGATATTTAAAATTCTTCACAACCAGTGCAAAATTAAACATAGCAAATGTGAAAATGTGAGCATGTGAAAATATTAGCCCTGCATACTGACCTCTCAGCCTTGAAGAGTTAATGTGATGTGAGACTGAGCACTTTTAGCAGTATCTGTGTGAAATGAAAGTGAATGTTTTGTTTTTCTCATAGCGTTCACATTCCTTGAACTCAAGCATTGTCCGTACATGTGCTGCTACTTTTACAGCACTAGATTGATTTTTGTGTGTGCGTTACCTTTCCTGATTTAACAGTGTCCCTCACCATCAGATGAACCCACTCCGACTCCTGAGGTACTTGTAATTTATGACATATGTGGCCTGCTTGAGCCAGAGAATGCTGTAACCTCTGATTAGTTTAGTTTAATCGACGGATCAACATCACGGCACACGGGTGTAACTCATAAGTGCTCCTTTCTGCTCCTAACTCAAGCCGGAGTCCGGAGAAACTCAGCTCAGTGCACGAATTCCGTAGCACCGGCGAGGATCCTGAAATACTTTGGGTAGATTTTTAACTCAAAATTTGCCCAGGCAGTGCCATTAGGCTACTCATTTTTAGATTTTCAACTGCCAAGGGATGTTTTACATGCGCAACATTACACATGGGTATCTGATCTCACTACCCAGAGACCAGTGGAAATTTTGTTACTAGAAGTCCACGTGATAAAAATTCCGGCCCCCAGGACCTCCAGCACTCGAGGCGGACACCCAGACTAAACTAAAACTGAGCCAGAGAATGCTGTAACCTCTGATTAATCTTCTGATCCACTCCATGCCATGCTGCGAGAGTCTGAGTACTTATGGGCTTGTCTCGGTAAGGTGTGGATGTTTGTCTGTCGGGGGAAAAAAAGAAAACTCTAACCTGCACAGTTCATGGTGACTGCACTAGCCAGGCAGCCTTAATTCCTCAGGTTCAAGAATCACTCCCCTTCCCCCAACCCCATCCTACACAGCAAGGTACTATAAGCAGTAGATGACAGTTTGACAGACAGATGACAGTTTGACAGACAGATGACAGTTTGACAGACAGTGAGTGCAGTAGAATCAGTTTTTTATTATAACCATAAACGCTTAAATGAAATTAAATGGTAACTTGTGATATCATTTCCCCAGAATCTTGAACGAGTTTGTGCAGAAGACCCCAGCACTGGAAGAAAAGAAAAACCAGAAAGATCTGCAGGACATCTGTCAGAAAGTCCTGGAGGCTATCAGTGCCATAGCCGGGTCCTCTCTGGAACAAACCACCTGGCTGAGACGCAACTTTGCTGTGAAGCCAGGCCCGCAGAATGAGACAGAAGATGAGACGGAACCACGGGATCAGATGGGTAAGATGTCACACAATCACATGCCTGTTTGCAGTTGTAGCAAGTACGCTGGGAAGTTGCAGGATGGATGGAGTGGTCAAGTTCACTGGGAAGTTGCAGGACAAAAGGTGGACAGGGAAATATTGAGTGGAAGTCTCTGTGGGGAAGTGGTAAAGTATGCTGGAAAGTTGCAGGACAAAAGGTGAACAGGGAAATATTGAGTGGAAGTCTCTGTGAGGAAGTGGTAAAATATGCTGGAAAGTTGCAGGACAAAAGGTGGACAGGGAAATATTGAGTGGAAGTCTCTGTGGGGAAGTGGTCAAGTATGCTGGAAAGTTGCAGGACAAAAGGTGAACAGGGAAATATTGAGTGGAAGTCTCTGTGAGGAAGTGGTAAAGTATGCTGGAAAGTTGCAGGACAAAAGGTGGACAGGGAAATATTGAGTGGAAGTCTCTGTGGGGAAGTGGTCAAGTATGCTGGAAAGTTAAAAGGTGGACAGGGAAATATTGAGTGGAAGTCTCTGTGGGGAAGTGGTCAAGTATGCTGGAAAGTTGCAGGACAAAAGGTGGACAGGGAAATATTGAGTGGAAGTCTCTGTGGGGAAGTGGTCAAGTATGCTGGAAAGTTGCAGGACAAAAGGTGGACAGAACGTGGACAAGGAAAGATTGTCTGAGTGGAAATCTCTGTGGGATTTCACGAAGGATTTTCATCTCTGTGGGAAGGTCAAGCTGCGTGCCTTGCATTCCGAAAGTCATAGAGTCGATACTAAACTTCATCATTGGGTTCGTAGGCGTAGTTTTCTCAGAGACTCCTTCAGTTGTCACAATGTTTTCCAGTGTTTTTTTTCTCATTACATGACTAAAGAACATTGTTAAGTGGTCCGTCACATGTTGAGCACAACACAGTGATTGCAAGGGCATTAAATGTTTCCCTTTAGTTCTCAAGTCCCAACTAACTTCAGCAGAAGTACCCAATGTTGTACTGATACAGGGTGTATTCTTAATGACTGTGCAGTGTTTGAAAATATTGCCGATCCAGTTAATAAGAGTTAATAAGACATAAAATGGAGCAGATTTAGCAGTATCTGTGTGAAATGACAGTGAATTTTTTTTTTTCGTAGCGTTAATTTGCTTTGAACTCAAGCATTGTCTATGTGCTGCTACTTCAGCACTGGGTTGATTTCTGTGTGTGCATTAGCTTTCCCAATTTAACAGTGTCCCTTACCATCAGGTGAACCCACTCCGACTTCTGAGGTACTGGTAATTTACATCCCCATGTCAAGGATTAGAAGTCAGCATTGTAGTCCAACTGACCGGTGTAGGGATTGAACCCACAACCTCGCATCATAGCGAGCGGTCTTATTCATTCAGCCATGTGATCCTGTACAAACCAAACCAGGATGTGTAAATATGTGGTGACTGAGTCTCTCTTGATGCTGTCCTCAACACAGCCGATGTCCGCAAGGAGGTGAGCGCAGTCAAGACACAGATACAGAGAAGCCAGGCATCAGACTCCAAGTACAGCGTCCAGGCTTTGGTCCTTCTGGCTGAGGTGAGGGGTCTGTGTGTAAAGGTTTTTGCTTATTGTGTTTGTGTGTGTGTGTGTGTGCATGTGCTTGCACACATGCCTGCTCCCCATCCATCCACCCATCCATCCACCCACCCACCCATCCACCTATCTATCTGTTTATCTATCTATCTATCTATCTATCTATCTATCTATCTATCTATCTATCTATCTATCTACCTTCTTCTTCTTCTTCTTCTTCTTCTTCTTCTTCTTCTTCTTCTTCTTGGTGTGTGAGGATGTGTGTGTGGGTGGGGAAATGTGTGTGGGTGGGGGATCAGTGGGTGGGTGGCGGCATGTATGTTTGCCTGGTTCTGTGTAAGTGCGTGGAGGTATGTGTGGGTGGGTGGGGGATGTGTTGGTTGCTGCGGGAAATGAGGGTGGATGGGGGATGTGTCTCACAACATTGCAATATGCACTGTTTATGTTTACAACTTTCATTTGATAATGTTGTTTTTTTTTTTGGTTTTCTCATGTGAATGTATCATGCGTAATATGCATGTTTATGCTTACAAAATCCATTTGACAATGTTTTTTTCCCCTATGTTAATGTAACATACACATTTGATGAATGAAAGATGAGTGATTGAAAGGGCCGAATGTAAGACGGGCCTGCGTGCCCAATCTGTTACCCTTTTAAAATAAAGTTTGTGCGTTCGTTCGTTCGTTCTATCTATCTCTATCTATCTTATCTATCTATCTATCTATCTATCTATCTATCTATCTATTTATCTCTATCTGTCTATCTATCTATCTATCTATCTACCTATCTATCGGTCTCCGTGGCCAAAGACTTGCGAACGCGGTTCGTGAGCCGCTTACCAGGCGTTTGAAACTCAGCTTCGACCGATTTCTGCAGCAGACCATATCACGTTGTGTTATAACATGTTGGTATGGGAGCCGGTCGTTCAGAAAGCAATGGCAAACTACTGAACGTAAAACTTGCATAGTACAGCAGCTGAAAAATGCTGGTGTTGACAGGCAATGTCCTGTAAGGGATATGCAACATTTAAAAAAAATTCTGTCTGTCTGTCTGTCTGTCTGTTTGTCTGTCTGTCTGTCTTAGTTTAGTTATCTTGGCTAATAATAATTAACATGTCAAAAGTTAGTTTTAGTGAGTCATGTATTATTTATTTTTGCACATTTTCCATGTGTTTATAATGTATACTGATTCTGTAATAGTCTAAGATTAGTTTCATAAGTGAAACAATGTATGAGATCAGAGAGATAGGAAGGGGAGAATGTCAAGTTAAACATCAAAGTGAACTAGTTCACCGAATGAAACATCCTCAGCTAATTATCAGTGTGAAAACTGTCCACAGTTGACCGCACCTCTGTTAGATGTCATCTATAACAGTGATGAGAAGGACAAAGTGGCGCCGTTCCTGACCACTCTTCTGTATAATGTCTTCCCTTACCTACGACATCACAGGTGAGACCTTCGCTTGATTCTTTGTTGTCCTGTTTATACACCTAATGTAAGTATGTCAGATTTGCTTGTTTGTTAGGGAGTTTTATCTTTAATTTGTTTGTCGTGAATTCTTGTCGAAATTGAAGCTTCAGGGTTTGAAATTTTAGGTTGCCGCGATTTCTTGTCACAAATTATCTCAGTGTTCATCTAACTTGCCATAATTCCTTGACAAATATGGTTCCCCCAATATTTGGTCATCTTAATTCACCATGAATCCTTATCAATAATGATCCCCTCATCCTTCTCCCCCCCACCCTCATCGAATGTTTGATCATCTAACTCACCACAATTGCTTTACAGAAATCACTCCACATTGAAGGTATCTGTTAAGAGACAGTCAAAATGAACTCTAGACGTATAATGAAAAGATGGACATGCTACATTTCTACACTTATTGCAATTGCTGAAGATTGGGAGCAGGACAATACATTGATTGTGAATGCTTCCATTATGGTACCTACAGCGTCCTTGTAATTGATTGAAGAAGAACATTCTTCTTCTTCTTCTTCTTCGTTCATCCGGAGTTTTTTTTTTCCGGATGTGATTGCGTTGTGCCTGTTTACAGCAGAGCTGCGTTCTTGCGCCGTTAGGCCGACACATCCGACTTCTGCGGGCATTTGTTGACCGGGTTAACCTTCCCGGGGGTTTCTTAGGACGTTTGACTCTCACTGTTGTGGTGTTATCCCCCATCCCAGCTGGTCCATATAGAACAGCCAAAGATCCTGGTCAGCCCTCAAGGGAAGGCAGGGGCAGACCATGGGCATTCCCCGCCATCCAAGGAGGCTTCCATACTTGCAGAGCCGATACATAGCGCTCTGGTACTGGGCTCACCCAAGGAATCGTCACGTCCTGCACATGGCTGTTTAGCCTCACTTCCGTATATTGGGCCTTCCGTTCACCATAGGCTGTTCTTCCGGAAACCAGAAGTATGCAGTCTGCAGATGACATCCACACAGTGAGCTTTCGATTCGGACTTTCCATGTAATGGATTTGCTATCCAAGCAATATTCCATTTCGTGCCACTAGGACACTTTTCCACCTTTTATGAAGCCCACACAGTGGGCTTTTGATTCAGACTTTCCACGTAATGGATTTGCTATCCAAGCAATATTCCATTTCGTGCCACTAGGACACTTTTCCACCTTTTATGAAGCCCACACAGTGAGCTTTCGATTTGGACTTTCCACATAATGGATTTGCTATCCAAGCAATATTCCATTTCATGCCTCTGGGTCTTCATGCACCTTTAAATGTCAACCTGTATATAGTTAAAGTAAGCTGCGGTCAACTTGAGCTTGTTGATATCTCCATAGAGCTTGTCCTCAAATGAAGCAGGTGTGGGCCAAAATATCTTTCTCTGTTCTGCATACGTTGGGCAATCCTGCAGCAAATGTTTTGCTGTCATTTTTCCAGTTCTACAATTACATTCATCGGTATCTCCTATCTTTAGTTTATTGAACAAGTGGTATTTCAGCCTGTTATGTCCTGTGCGGAGTCTGAAGATTGCTACTTGTTCTCTTCGGTCGAGTTTGTAATATGCATCATCCTTCTGATGGCCTGGATGCTCTGATTCCCATTTGGTTCTATAAGTGCTTTTTATCAACCTCTTTGCCTCATTATAGGTTATGTCTATGTCAGGCTGTGGTAGTCGTCCGCCCTCTTTTGCCAGTCTGTCAGCCTCTTCGTTTCCAGGTATACTGCAATGTGATGGGATCCACTGTATTACAACTTTTTTGGATTTCTGGCATAGACCATGGAGTGCTGCTCTTAGGTCAGTTAGTTCTGTGCTGTTATTGCTCTTCAGTATTGAGACAGCTGACTTTGCATCTGTGAAGATAGCTATTTGCTTCTCTTTATTTTCCTCCATCAGGAGCATTTCTGCTGCAGTTTTCAGAGCCTCTACCTCCGCTTTGAAGTTACTTGAAAATTTTCCAGTTGCCATTGAATGTGTTTTTTTCACTCCATTTTTTAAATTTAGGAGAACTCCTCCTCCTCCATTCTCTATTGAATTTTTGGCTGATCCATCTGTATATGCATGGGTCCAATTCCTGCTTGGGTAATGTTCTTTTATGTAGTTTAGGGTTATTTCTCTTCTTTCGGTTTCATGCTGAGTGTTCTTTTTCTCAATACCAGGAATGTTTTCTATCATCTCAGGCAGCTATCATCTCAGTGTCGCCAAGCTGGGAACTTGTGTGCATTGTGTATGGGCTTGACTGTTGATATGTTAAGAATAGGATCTGCCCTAATCCTTCGTTTTGCAGTTTCTACAAAGTTGCTACGCTTCAGTCTTCCCTTTCCAAAACTATTAAATCTGTTGTACATAGGGTGGTCTGTCAATCTTCTAAATTTTTCTGCTTGTTGCTGGGCTCTGCTATCTCTTCTATCCTGCATTGGTTGTAAACAAGTGATCTTTTCTAGTTCATTAATAGGCGTTGTCTTCAGGCTTCCAGTTATGATTCGCATTCCTTGGTTTTGGACTCTACTTATTTTGTTAAAGTTTGACTTAGCTGCTGTTGCCCAAGCTGCAATGCCATATTCCAGTACTGGCCTCACCCGTCCAGTATATAACTTCTTGAGAACTTTCTCATCTGCTCCCCACGTTGTACCAGCAAGCTTTTTCATGATTGCCATTCTCTGCCTTGCTCTTGTTCGATTTTTCTCAACCTGTGTCTTCCATGTCAGGCGACGATCAAAGGTGACTCCTAGATAGTTTGGATTTTCTTCATGGCGCAATATTTTTCCATTCAATACCAGCTTAGGTTGCTGAGGTTTATTTGAGAGGGAGAACACTGTGCATGTTGTTTTCTCCTCACTTATCTTCACTAGCCATGATTTTGACCAGTCCTCTAGCACTAATAAGGCTTGCTGTATTCTGCTGTTAGCTGTGCTAATATATTCTTCAGATGTCCATATGGCTAGGTCATCTGCAAAGGAGGATGTGTGTACTCTGGCTGGAAAATTTTCTGTGATGTCATTTATATATGCTAGGAATAATGTTGGTGAAAGAACTCCTCCTTGGGGGACACCTTGCTCCAGCAGCATCATTTTGCTTGTTTGTCCTTGTACTTTTGTCCTGGCAGTTCTGTTCTCAAGGTAGTGGCTGATCCATTTATACATTTTTCCACAAACATGCATGTTTTGCAGTTTTACTTTCAGTCCTTCCTTCCATACTTTATCAAATGCTTTTTCTAAATCTATCCAGACTGCTAGTGTGTGCTTTTTCTCTTGGAAGGCATCCTCTATTTCCTGAGCTATATAGGTTATTTGATCTTCAGTTGTTGATGAACTAGTTGATGAACAGTTGATGAACAGTTGATGAACAGTTGATGAACTAGTTGTGATGGGTGATTTTAACGGACGAATAGGCACACGAAGAACACCGTGGGAGGATTGCATGGGGCCATTCAGTGACACAGAGACTGATTGTAACAGCAATGGTCAACATCTACTCAACATATGTTCGGAACATGGACTAATAATAACAAATAGTTTTTTTCAACATCGTCGTAGCCACACCAAAACCTGGTATAAATGGAATGACATAAACCAAGCATCCCAAATTGACTTTATTCTAATTAGGAAATCAGACAGAAGGCTACTATTAGATTCAAGAGCACTCCCAAATACAGATGTTGATACTGATCACAAGCCAGTCATAATAAAGAAGATTTCACCACACAGGAAAATAAGAAACAAAAAGGTAACAACACATGTCATCAATTATAGGAGGCTGCAGGAAAATACGGTTAAAGACGACTTCAATCAAGAAATCCAAAACCTACATAAGAACATCCCTAATGACCACTCAAGCGTAGATAAGGAATGGACATGTTTCAAGGCTGCCACACACTGAAAAATAAATGTGGAACAAAGAAAGTAGGGCAGGACAAAAGATTCAGAACAGCCTGGTGGAACAACGAAGTTAAAGATAGCATATTCAAAAAGAAGGTAGCATTCAAAAAGTGGATCACAACTAAATCTGAACAGGACTATATTACTTATAGAATAGCACGACGTAATGCCAAACGAACAATTAGAGCATCTAAAGATGAATCCTGGAGAATATACGGTGAACAGATGGCGACCCTTAGCAAAGACTGCCCAAGAGAATTTTATAAACGTGTCACCACAATTAGAAACAGAGATGCATGTTACAACCCAACCACCATCATAAACAGCAAAAGAGGTATGCCAATATTTAATCCACAACAAAGACTAGCAAGGTGGGCAGAATACTTTCAAGAACTACTTAACCCCACAGATAACATAGGAAACCTCACTTTTGTGCCTAAACGCCAGGGACAGCAAGAACCAAATTTCATACCTGCAGAAGTCAAAGCAGTTATACAGAAAAGTCCTAAAAACAAATCACCAGGTCCAGATGGAATAACCACAGAAGCTATTCAGGCCTGTGGGGAAACAGGAGTTAAATGGCTAACAAGACTTTTTAATATAGCATGGGAAGAAAGAAAAGTCCCAGATGATTGGCAACAGGCAATAATATTACCAATATGGAAAAAGAAAGGCAATATGAGAGAGTGCGAAACATACAGAGGTATATCACTCCTGAGCCATATAGGGAAAATGTATGCAAAACTTTTGGAACAAAGAGCTAGACCAATAGTTGAACAACAGTTAAGCAAAGCACAATTCGGTTTTCGGAAAGGTAAAAGTTGCACTGATGCATTATTTACACTTAGACAAATTTGTGAAAAAACTATTGAATATAGTGACCAGCAGAATATTGTGTTTGTAGATCAGGAAAAGGCTTTTGATAGAGTAGACAGATACAAATTATGGACCATCCTTGAAGACTATGGGATAGAAGGCCAACTGCTAGACAACATCATAGCCATGTACCACTCGAGCCAAAGTGCAGTAAGAACACAGGAAGGTATATCAGATATGTTCACAGTCAATACAGGAGTGAGGCAGGGATGTGTGCTCTCTCCCCTGCGATTCAATATCTATATGGACAGAATTTCCAAAGAAGCAAGTCTCGACAGACCAGATTCAGAAAATTTAGAACTCTTTACTCCAGATGAAACAACTGACCCACAGGGAATAAATGAACTTCTATTTGCAGATGATCAGTGCCTGTTTTACAGCGACGAGGGCAGACTACAAAATCATATTACTAATCTGAGTTCAACCTGCAGCAGATACAATATGAGTATAAACACAGCCAAAACCGAAGTAATGCAAGTTAGCAGATCGCCATGCTCACTAAGTATACAGATAAATAACACAACTCTGAAACAAGTTAAAGAATTCAAATACCTTGGAAGTATGATCACAGAAGATGGCAGATTAGACAGAGAAATTGAAATCAGATGTCAAAAAGCTAGTGCACTTACATATCAACTGTCACCCTTACTGAAACATCCAAACATACCCATGTCCGCAAAACGACAGATAATAAACAGCATATTCACACCAACCCTATGCTACCAATCTCAAACCTGGACTTTATCCAAATTACACCTTCGCAAAATCAACACCTGCGAAATGAGATGCCTGAGGAGAGCTGCCAACTTAACAATTCGAGACCGAGTAAGAAATGTTACTATCAGACAGACTGTGGGATCAACACCTTGTGCCACATTTATTGAAAGACAGAAGATCAAGTGGTTTGGCCATGTTGTTAGAATGCAACATCAGCAACTACCATCACTGGCCTTACATCAAAGATCATCTGCGACGAGACCACGAGGACGTCCAAGAAGAAAATGGATTGACGACATCAGAGACATTGTACAACCACACGGAATGACACTATCCAGTGCCGCCCACCGAGCGCTGGAACGCAAATTATTCCTCCCCACGACGCTTGACGGCAGAAGTGGAAGATGATGATGATGATGATGATGATGATCTTCAGTGGATCTGTACTTTCTGAATCCTGCTTGGTGTGGTGTTAAGAGTTTGTTTTCTTCCAGATGCCATGTTAGCCTGCCATTGATAATGCGTTCCATTAATTTTCCTACACAGCTAAGTAGACTGATAGGTCGATAGCCATTTGGTTCTTCCAGGTCTTTTCCTTTCTTTGGGACTGGTATTAGTATAGCTTCCTTCCATGCCTGTGGGACTATTCCTCTCTTCCAGCTGTTATTTAGGACTGCTAGTAGTTTCTTCTTTGCCTTGGTGCCTAGTCCTATTAGCATTTCATTTGTGATTCCATCCTTTCCTGGTGATTTCTTCTTTTTTAGGGTATTCATTGCCTGTTCCATTTCTTCCATTGTTAGATTTGCCATCATATATTCTGCTGCTGTCTCTGTATTTCTATGATGTATCTGTTTGTCTTTGATTGCTTTCTTCTGTTCAGTTGTAATATCAATGTGGTTTGCATTGGCATAGTGTTCCATTAGTGCATTTGCAGCCTTTTTTCCTGTAAGCAAGGCATTTCCTTGTTTAATTGTTATTTGTTTGTTTCTAGGTCCTTCATTGTTCATGGCTTTCACTAGTTTCCATAGTTTGTTTCCATCCCTGTCAAAATTCAGGTTTTCTGTTTTTTCCCTCCAACGATCTCTTGTTGTTTGATTTACTGTTCTTTTATATTTTGCTGAGATGGCTGTGAGAGAGGTATTCGCTTCAATTGTTTGTTCTCTCTCTGCTGTCTTCCTGGCATCTTCAACTTTGTCCTCCAAACTTTGTAGTTCTTCAGTCCAGTATGGTTTGTAATTTTTCCTCGCTCCTCTTGGAATGGACTCAGTGGCTGCCTGTATTATTGCTCTGTTTAGACTTTCCACCATTTGCTTCATGTTGCCATATCGTGTATTTATGTTTTCACAATATTTGTCTGTTAGTGTGGCAAATCTGTCCCAATCTGCTCGTTTGTAATTCCAGCGGGGCAAGGGCTTTTGCTCCTGTGGAACATATTCCATATTCATTACAAGCTTGATTGGTCTGTGGTCACTACCTGCTAATTGGTCCAGCACATGGCGATCGATTTTGTGGAGGATGTCTCCTGTGCAGAAAGCTAAGTCTGGAGTAGAAGTGGTAATCCATCTTCTGGAGTAGAAGCTCGGTGTGTCATCCGCTTTGTTGAGTAGATGGAGATTTGAGTCTATTTCCCAGTCCTCCACTTCATCTCCTCTTTTGTCAGTATCTGGGTATCCCCATCTTTCTGAACGGCTATTAAAGTCTCCGACAATAATGCAATTTGTGTCAGTTATTTTCATGTTTGAGAGTGTAAGATCCTTATCTGCTGGGCTATAAAGATTGTAAATTCTTATTTTCACGTCCTTTATCATTATATCAACACCTATAATTTCTGTTTGGTTGTCAGAGATCACAGATACTTCGCTGCAAGGTATTGTATTTCGTGTAAGTATTAGAACTCCTCCTTTATGTCCTTCGCGGTCGAAACGTGTGGCCTGATATCCCCTGACTGAAAATTTGTGCTTGGCGTTGAGGTGTGTCTCTTGAATGCATGCCACATCTATTCTATCTTTATGAAGACGCTGTGTCAGGGATTCTTTCTTGTTATAAACTCCTTCGGCATTCCACTGTAGTATGTTGAGTGTCCTTGGTATTTGGTCAATAGCTCTTAACCTACTCCTCTGTGCCTTGACTCCACAGCACAGGGGAAGGTGACCACCAGTAGTCATGGGTGGACCCCCTCGAGGCAGGGGGCCCGGCACTATCACCGCCTGATGGGACTTCACGGGATTAGCACCATAACGATTAATTTTCATCTGTGGCATCATAAAATGATAAAGTTACGTTGCACTGCTTTGTCAAGCCTGTGGCTCAGTACATCCGATTTCGACAAGCATATTTTGGGGTGCTTTCCCTAGCCTTTGACTGTCCCCAGTCTACCTACAAGGCAGCAGGTTTGTGCGTCACTTCGTCTGGTCCCTCTCCCTTGACCTGTCCGACATGGGTGACACCACCAGTAGCTGTGCTACCGTCGGCATAGCTCTTGGGGTCATTGGAACGCGGAAGCCCCTCTACCTCGTCAAGGTGGACGCACGGCAGAGGGGAGAAGAACATTCAAACATTGAAAGTTATCTTGACTTTCCTACCCAGAATGTCAGTGGGACACCACACCCGATGGATATGACTTTTCTCACACAGGTCAAGACTTTCCTACCCAGCATGTCAGTGGGACACCACACCCAATGGATATGACTTGTCTGACACAGGTCAAACCTCGGAGTACCTCTACGTGGTGCAGACAATCCATAGAGAGGGTCCCCAGTGAGCACCTCTACGTGGTGCAGACAATCCACAGAGAGGATCCCCAGTGAGCACCTCTACGTGGTGCAAACAATCCACAGAGAGGGTCCCCAGTGAGCACCTCTACGTGGTGCAGACAATCCACATTCAGGGTCCCTAGTGAGCACCTCTACGTGGTGCAAACAATCCACAGAGAGGGTCCCCAGTGAGCACCTCTACGTGGTGCAGACAATCCACAGAGAGGGTCCCCAGTGAGCACCTCTACGTGGTGCAGACAATCCACAGAGAGGGTCCCCAGTGAGCACCTCTATGTGGTGCAGACAATCCACAGACACTGTCCCCAGTGAGCACCTCTACGTGGTGCAGACAATCCACAGACACTGTCCCCAATGAGCACCTCTACGTGGTGCAGACAATCCACAGACACTGTCCCCAATGAGCACCTCTACGTGGTGCAGACAATCCACAGAGAGGGTCCCCAGTGAGCACCTCTATGTGGTGCAGACAATCCACAGACACTGTCCCCAGTGAGCACCTCTACGTGGTGCAGACAATCCACAGAGAGGGTCTCCAGTGAGCACCTCTACGTGGTGCAGACAATCCACAGACACTGTCCTCAGTGAGCACCTCTACGTGGTGCAGACAATCCATAGACACTGTCCCCAGTGAGCACCTCTACGTGGTGCAGACTATCCACAGACAGGGTCCCCAGTGAGCACCTCTACGTGTTGCAGACAATCCACAGAGAGGGTCCCCAGTGAGCACCTCTATGTGGTGCAGACAATCCACAGACACTGTCCCCAGTGAGCACCTCTACGTGGTGCAGACAATCCACAGAGAGGGTCCCCAGTGAGCACCTCTACGTGGTGCAGACAATCCACAGACACTGTCCTCAGTGAGCACCTCTACGTGGTGCAGACAATCCACAGACACTGTCCCCAGTGAGCACCTCTACGTGGTGCAGACTATCCACAGACAGGGTCCCCAGTGAGCACCTCTATGTGGTGCAGACAATCCACAGAGAGGGTCCCCAGTGAGCACCTCTATGTGGTGCAGACAATCCACAGAGAGGGTCCCTAGTGAGCACCTCTACGTGGTGCAGACAATCCACATTCAGGGTCCCTAGTGAGCACCTCTACATGGTGCAGACAATCCACAGAGAGGGTCCCCAGTGAGCACCTCTACGTGGTGCAGACAATCCACAGACACTGTCCCCAGTGAGCACCTCTACGTGGTGCAGACAATCCACAGAGAGGGTCCCCAGTGAGCACCTCTACGTGGTGCAGACAATCCACAGAGAGGGTCCCCAGTGAGCACCTCTACGTAGTGCAGACAATCCACAGACACTGTCCCCAGTGAGCACCTCTACGTGGTGCAGACTATCCACAGACACTGTCCTCAGTGAGCACCTCTACGTGGTGCAGACAATCCACAGAGAGGGTCCCCAGTGAGCACCTCTACGTGGTGCAGACAATCCACAGAGAGGGTCCCCAGTGAGCACCTCTATGTGGTGCAGACAATCCACAGAGAGGGTCCCCAGTGAGCACCTCTACGTGGTGCAGACAATCCACAGACACTGTCCCCAGTGAGCACCTCTACGTGGTGCAGACAATCCATAGACATTCCCCAGTGAGCACCTCTACGTGGTGCAGACAACCCATAGACACTGTCCCCAGTGAGCACCTCTACGTGGTGCAGACAATCCATAGAGAGGGTCCCCAGTGAGCACCTCTACGTGGTGCAGACAATCCATAGACACTCCCCAGTGAGCACCTCTACGTGGTGCAGACTATCCACAGAGAGGGTCCCAGTGAGCACCTCTACGTGGTGCAAACTATCCACAGAGAGGGTCCCAGTGAGCACCTCTACGTGGTGCAGACTATCCACAAACAGGGTCCCCAGTGAGCACACCCTGCTGATTCCTGAACTTGGAGACAGGAGTGAGAGCTGGAGTGCTAACTGATGTATACAAATATGGGGCTAGCACCCTTCATCCGACAGTCTCACAGTGTGTACAATTGTCTGACAGAGGGTTAAAGGGCAAGGACGTTGGTTGCGTATCCTTTACAGTACGTTACAGTCAGCCCAAGCATTTTTGGCTGTTGGTGATTTCTTGGCAAGTTTACGTTCAGTAGTTTGCCATTACTTTCTGAACAACCAGCACTCATACCATTGTATAAAAACCAATGCAAGGCAGTCTGCTGCCAAATAGTCTGCAGGTGTGTTTTTAACATGGTATGCAGGATTGCAAATTTCGTCCAAAGCCTCTTCGCCATAAGAGGATTGGCTTAATTACAATGGCTTTTATTCTGTAAAGTTGAGTATCTATTTCTCTAGAGCAACTAACCTTGCTGAAAGCGTCGGACACAGCACAAACTATATATCTCCGTCGACGACCTCCGATACTGTTGCACTCACGAACCGAATGACAGAGTCTGATACCAAACCTACATTCTTCTGAGTCCTGGCCAGATGACTTAACTGCTATGCCTCTTTGCCTTGTAGATCTCCAAATTGTCTTACAAGAATATGAAACTGAAATGTCAGCAATAAAAAGAAAACAATGTTGAGCTCAAGCCTGTTGTCTTGTTGCTGTCCACAGCTGTTACAACCTGCCCAGTTACCGAGCCTGCAGCCAGATGTTGGCAAGCATATCTGGCTATCAGTACACCAGGAGAGCCTGGCGCAAGGAAGCCTTTGAGATGTTTATGGAACCCTCGTTCTTTCAAATGGATGCCCGCAGCATCACGTTCTGGAGAGTGATCATAGACAATCTGATGACCCACGACAAGACAACCTTCAAGGATTTGATGGGTGAGCTTCAGTTGTATTATATTATCCTGAACAGAATAAGGATATTGAAAAGATGTTAGATGTACATTGGCTAAATTATTCTGAACAGAATTATTTTTTTTGTTGCGTATCCCTTACAGGACGTTGCAGTCAACACCAGCATTTTTCAGCTGCTGTTGATGTACTAGGCAAGTGTTATGTTCAGTAGTTTGCCATTGCTTTCTGAACGACCGGCTCCTATACCAGCACGTTATAACAACACGACACGGTCTGCTGCACAAATCGGTCACAACTGAGCTTCGAATGCCTGGTACCCGGCTCACAAACCACTTTTGCAAGCCTTTAGCCATGGAACAGAATAGGGACATTCAAAAGCCGTTAGATGTAAATTGGCTATATTATCCTGAATAGAATAGGGACATTCAAAACATGTTAGATGTAAATTGGCTATATTATCCTGAATAGAATAGGGACATTCAAAACACATTGGATGTAAACTGGCTATATTATCCTGAACAGAATAAGGACATTCAAAACATTTTAGATGTAAATTGGCTAGATTATCCTGAACAGAATAGAGACATTCGAAAGCCATTAGATGTAAATTGGCTAGATTATCCTGAACAGACTAAGGACATCCAAAATAAGCTAGATGTTAATTGGCTAGATTATCCTGAACACAATAGGGACATTTAAAAACAAAGCTTGATCTGATTTGTCATAGCCGTGCAGAGGTCAAACAGTGCCGAAGAAAAATATATCGCCACATGGGACCTCCAATTTGGACAGAAGAACGATGTATCACCATACTAGAGTCATCATATTATTTGTTTTGTTTCGTGGTATCTCCTGTAAATCCAGTGCTCAGGTGAATGAAATATATATTATAATACTTGTTCATTTTTTGTATTTTGTTTTGTTGCGCTGGCTTGCTTTGAACTCAAGCGTAGTCCATACACATTACTTCTAGTAAGACTTGATTGATGTTTTCATTTGGAGTTGAGTCAAGAACCTGAACATCACTGCACTCAGGACATTCCCATACGTGCTCCGTCCCCTCGTTCAGCAGCCAGCGAAGAGTCATACTACTAATTGTACTGAACACTATCTGTATACAAGTTCTCCTGGTCTTCCCTCTCAGTTTTGAGATTCTTCCAGAACCCCTGCCGATCCCCCGCAATCTCATTCTTTCCACATATGGGTTCTCAATCTGTTCCTCCGCCTTCTCACCTGGTCCCACAAGCACACGACCACCCCCCCCCCCCCCTTGTCCATAGGCAAAATTCCACCAAGAGGTGCCTTCCCTGCTAGCCTATCAGCCTGTTCATTCCTCCGTACCCCCGCATGGCCAGGGCAAAATATCCATACAATTCTCACGATCTGTGACCTCTGAAGCGACGAGAGCCATTCCACACAAAACATTCCTTTCTCCACCTTGCTAAGTATACTCATTGAATCCGTAATGAATACGTGTATTGCAGTGGTTTTCTCTAGCCAGCGGAATGCCGCTGTTACTGCCTCCACCTCCATTCTCATGCTGGAGGTCGTAGTCTCATATGCCAGACTCTCCTTTTTCAAGACTCGCCCATTAGCCTTTGCAATAAAGCCCTTTCCTATTACCAGTGTGTCCCTTGTCATGAGGCAAACCCACTCTGACTTCAGAGGTATTTGTAATTTATGTCCTCAAGTCAAGGAAGGACGAGAAGTCAACATTTTAGTCCAACTGACCGGTGTATGGCCAAATGGATAAGAGTGCTTGTTCTTAAACATCCGATGTGCTGATGTTGAAGTAGGGGGTTCAACTCCTACACCAGCCAGTTGAACTAAAATGTTGACTTCTCGTCCTTAGCTTGAGGACGTAAATTTCAGATACAACTGAAGCCAGAATGGGTTTGCCCAAGGGCGAGGGACACTGCCAAAAAGGAAAGTTAATCCACATGCAAAATCCAGTTCAGTGCACTAGAAGCAGTAACAGATTACGGACTACGCTTGAGTTGAAAGCAAGCACAAGATCATCAACAAACTATGAGTAAAAGTAATGTTTGCATGGGGTGCATGTTGGGATACATCTCTTCAATTGTCATATTTTCTCATTCTTTCTTCAATAATTTTGGTGATGGTGGGATATATCTCTTCAATTGTCATATTTTCTCATTCTTTCTTCAATAATTTTGGTGCATGTCGGGATATATCTCTTAAATTGTCATATTTTCTCATTCTTTCTTCAATAATTTTGGTGCATGTTGGGATATATCTCTTAAATTGTCATATTTTCTCATTCTTTCTTCAATAATTTATGTCAAGATTTATATGGCTTATTTCATGCTTTGTGATAACTCAACCTAACACCTGACATAACACTTGCATGTGCCTCTCAGGTCGTGTGACGATAACTCAGACGGGCTCTCTGAATCTGTTTACCAGCAAGGAACAGGAGTATGAGCTGCGGTCACAAATGATGAAGAGGCTGGCGTTCACCATCTTCTGTAGTGAGGCAGACCAGTACCAGAGAGCTATGCCTGAGGTGCAAGGTAGGTGACCTGCAGAAATCTACACTAGCTGCCATGTGAAAATGTGAATATGTGTGAAAGTGCCTTGTTTTTTTTCTATTAGTATTTCTTCTTCATGTCGTGTGTCCATCTCGATGCTGGCTGACCCCTGCCTTTCTCCCATGATCCAGGCCTCCCATCTCTGTTCTCTCCCAGCCACTGTCATGTTTAATATGGTCAATGTATTCCAGTTTCCCATTCATGCTTCTGTCTATGAGTCGGCTTTCTTCCAAGTTCAGATACTGTCAAAGTCAATATTTTTCCTCTCTTCGAATAATTTAAAGAATTTTTCTGTAACATTTTCTCTTAAAAGCCGCAGTTTTCTTCTTCAGAGATTGTGAAATGAGCCATGACCCACATTCAGATGTTGCTGCTGGTTATATGACACTGTGTAAAATATCAGCTGACATCCAGTCAGCCTTGACCTGGCCTACAAAAGGTGTGGCATGTGTGGTTGACGCCTGCACTCCACTAGAAGCCTTACAGGCAAAAGGAGAAAAAGCAATCTTATTTGTAACACAGAGGAACAAATAGATAACCCTAGCTTGGAGAGAATTGTGCTGCAGGGAGAGACCGGAGGATCTGGCTGACACTCATAACATTTTTAAGGGAAGGCTGGACATAAACATAGACCGCTACTGGTACCTTTAGTATAGGGACTCTTCGCTGGCTGTTGAAGATAAGGACAGAACGTCTCGAATGCTATAATATTGGTTCTTCATAATGATTTTGTTTATTTCTTTGTTAACATAAATGTGTCATAACTTTGATTGTTTATTTACAGAGAGGTTAGCAGAATGTCTGAGACTCCCCCAGGTGGCTAATGTTATGTCTTCCGTGTTCTTGTGCTTCCGAGTGCTGATTCTACGCATGTCTCCGCAGCACCTGACCTCACTGTGGCCAACCATCATCACAGAAATGGTAACATCCTCTTCTGGTTGTTTGTTTGTTCATTTATTCGTGTATTCAGTCTCTGTAAAATATCCCTGTCCATGGAATTTACAAACTTTAACATTATAGATTCATATATTTAACCACTCTACAACACAATCTTCCTACCAACTCTATGCTACCAATGCCAAAACTGGACAATGGCAGAAAAAGAGAAAAGAAAGATCATAACAATAGAAATAAGATATCCGGGAAGGTTAACCCTGTCAACAAACGCCCACATTAAGTCGGATGTGTCGGCCTAATGGCACAAGAACGCAGCTCTGTAAACAGGCACTACGCAATCACATCAGAAAAAATTCTCCGGATGAATACAAAAGAAGAAAAAATGAGATTCCTGAGAAGAATACTCAATGTATCAAGAAGAGAGAAAATCCAAAATGGAGAAATCAGGACTAAAGTGGGGGGTTGTAGCTGCACTAGATTTTATCAGAAGGCAGAAAGTTAAATGGTTTAGCCATATAACTAGGCTACCAACTAACAGTATACCACAACAAGCAAGGATGTACAAACTAAATGGAAGCAGAAGAAGAGGCCTGCCATGTAAACAATGGTCTAGGGAATAGATACATGAAGCCCATAAATGGGCACTCACCCGATGTGTATGCTTCACCTCAACACCGCAAGGAACAAGAGGAACACGATGAGATAAGACAAGATATTTAACCAGTGTATGTGATGTAGGGGCAGTGAACATGTTTCACAATCCCACATCCCAGGTTTGTTGTCAGCTGTTGTTGATTTGGAAGCAGATCACCTTGTGTTGCTTTTTAACAATGGGATGAGCGTCAGTTGTTCAGAATGCCGTGGCAAACTAGAAAAAAAAATGTACATTTTCTTATTTAGGACATTGCAACAATCACGCCCAGCCACTGAATGATTGCCTAGACAATCACAAAAAGTTAAGCAATGCTGGGGTTGATTTCGACGACATCCTGTAAAGGGCATGAAACTATCTTTTATATATATATATATATATATATATATGGATGAATATATATATATATATATATATATATATATATATATATATATATATATATATATATATATATATATATATATATATATATGGATGAATATATATATATATATTCATCCATATTCTCCCTCCCCACACATAGACACTCACTCATTCACTCTCTTAATTACCTACTCAGTCACTCGCTCACTTTCTTACTCACGTACTACATGTCCACTCACTCACCTACTTACTTATCCACTCACTCACTCTCTTACTTATCTATTCACTCACTCACTTTCTTATTTATCCACTCACTCATTCACTCACTCACTCTCTCTGCTCACCAGCTCATCAGGTGCTCATAGGTTTGAATCCACACTGGGGCTGATGTTTTAAATGACCTGGGCTCTTGGGTTGAACCAGCCTAAAATGGGCATCAGAAATGTCTGGGAGTAAAGGCATCTAGCGTGGCTGAATGGATAAGTAAAGGCATCTAGCGTGGCCGAATGGATAAGTAAAAGCATCTAGCATGGCCGAATGGATGTTCTTAAACATCCAGTGTGCTGATGCCGAGGTAAGGGGCTCAGTCTCTACACCGGACAGTTGGACTAAAATGTGGACCTGTCCTTGACTTGGGGACATAACTTACAAGTACCTCTGACATTGGAGTGGGTTCGCCTGATGGCGAGGGAGACTTGTTAATAGGGAAAGCTAATCCACACACAAAATTCAGTCCAGTGTTACTAGAAGTAGTGTGTATGGACTACGCTTGAGTTCAAAGCCAGCGAGCGAAAACAAAAAAGTAGATTTGGACCAAACAAAAATGGATGATGGGAAATGGGGAGTCAGAGTTTGTCACAGTTATGACTTAAAAGTGGTTAATATGGTAGCAGACATGTTGTGTTATATATAAAATTAATGGGGGTTGCTTCCAGAAATCTATTGTTTATAAGCCCTTGGCACTTACTTTGTTCAAAAATCTCAATTCTCACCAAAGAGTGATCATATGTATCATGATGTTCAGGGTAGTGCTCTCACCCCTTGGCCAGTACTCCTCCAACACCAGTGACATGTAAGGTTTAGTTTAATAGCAGGAATTATTTCAGTTTTGTAACTGTTTTAATACACAAATAATTATTTCAGTTGTTCTGTGGCTGTTTTATAACACAAATAATTATTTCAGTTGTTCTGTAACTGTTTTATGACACAAAGAATTATTTCAGTTCTGTAACTGTTTTATAACACAAAGAATTATTTCAGTTCTGTAACTGTTTTATAACACAAAGAATTATTTCAGTTCTGTAAATATTTTATAACACAAAGAATTATTTCAGTTCTGTAACTGTTTTATAACACAAATAATTATTTCAGTTCTGTAACTGTTTTATAACACAAAGAATTATTTCAGTTCTGTAACTGTTTTATAACACAAAGAATTATTTCAGTTCTGTAACTGTTTTATAACACAAAGAATTATTTCAGTTCTGTAACTGTTTTATAACACAAAGAATTATTTCAGTTCTGTAACTGTTTTATAACACAAAGAATTATTTCAGTTGGCAAATTTTAAAAATGTGCGCTCGCTCGCTGTGAACTCAAGCGCAATCCATACACACTACTTCTAGTAGCACTGGACTGAATTTTGCTTGTGGATTAGCTTTCCCTGTTAACTCACTTCAAAGGTAATTTCAGTTGTTATATAACTGTTGTTTAGCCAACAACTTTGTTCAGTTGTTCCATATCTGTTGTATAACAAAATGACTTTATGCAGTTGTTCAATAACTGTTTTATAACACAGGTACAAGTCCTCCTTCAAATTGAACAGGAACTTTCCACAGAGACTGATGACTTTAGGTATGTATCTCAGAGAATTACATCCCCTTTCTGTCTGTCCTGTCCTGTGTGACGATCCTCTAGTTCTCATCAGTGTTGCAACTAAACTGCTCAGGGTTTGGTCCCACATATATGCTTTGCTGTTTAACGTAGTTGGTCGTGTGATTTAACATGTGGTTAATTGTTAAACACAGTTGAACGTGTGGTTAATTGTTTAAAACAGTTGAACGTGTGGTTAATTGTTTAACACAGTTGAACATGTCATTTCCATTTGCACAGATTATGCTGATTGTTTTATGAAACATGACTTGGGAAATCACAGTGATCTTGTTTAGAAAACTAAATGTGTGTTAATTTTATATCAAGATCAGATCGTTTTTAACTTTATATAGATCAAATTACTATTAACTTTATGTTAAACAGACTCAAATAACTAGTAATTTCATGTCAAGAAATCCAATGTGTGTTAACTTTATGTCGAGATCAGATCAATGTTAACTTTACATAGATTAAATTACTGTTAACTTTATTTAAACAGAATCTAGTAACTAGTAAATTCATGTCACGAAAGATAAATGCTCACATAATGAGTATCAAATGACCATTAACTTTTTGTAAACAAGGTTTAAATAACTAGTAACTCATCATAATTAATGGCAGATAGTATCTCAGCAAAATATATTTGTAATAATTGTATTAATGACTGACAGAGTCAGTCCTGAATATGTATAATAATGTTGATATTAATGACAGAGTTAAACAAAAGTACAGGACTATGCAGTCAATCCCAGCATTTATTGCCTGTTTGTGATTTTCTAAGCAATCTTACATTCAGTAGTTTGCTATTGCTTTCTGAGTGACTGAAACTTCGTATAATTGAAATCAATATAAGGCGGTCTTTTTCAAAATTGCTCACATTTGGTTTTAAACCCTCGACTGTGTATATCGGGGAATTATGAAACCATGGTTCACTAACCCCTGAGTCACTGGTGTCCACATATATGTGTAGTAATGTTGATAATTATGACAGAGTAAAACCAGAATACGAGGGAATGTTTTTAAGACACTAGTCCCAAATATATGTGTAATAATGTTGGTAATTATGACAGTCAAACCACAATACCAGGGAAAGTCTTTAAGTAATATACATTTTATTATAAAGTGCATGGAAGTTTATAGAGAGCGGAAAATCTTAAAATCTTATTTTGGTGGACAAATTGGCTTTTAAGCAATGCCCCATGTAGAGATCATGAGGACTGAGCAGTTGGCTCAATGGGTTGAAAAATATAATGAAAATACTCTTTGCCTCTGGTTAAGTAAAAAGTCAAGATGCAGGAATCCACTGGAAAAGTCATGATGACCATCCATTGGGATATCAAGGGCCCTATATTGATGCATTTCCAGGAAAGGGGTGAAACTGTGACTTGTGCTCGATACAGTGACATGCTAGGGAACACATTGAAGCCCATGATATGATCAAAACGCTGGGGACTTCTCTCAAAAAAAGTATTGTTGCTGCACAGCAATGCCTGACTTCATATGACTGTGCAAACAGTGGAAATGTGAGGTCTTGAAACATCCAGCATACAGTCCACTCACCGCTATCGGTTGTTTGGACCCTTGAAAGAACATATGCGGGGTCAGAGGTTTACAGATGGCAATGAGGTCATGGAGGCGGTGTAAAGTGGTTTAAGGCCACACCCAAACAACTTTTTCCTAGTAGGGTTCAACAAGCTAGTGGACAGCCGGATCAACTGTGGACAGCCGGATCAACTGTGTTGCCAAGATGAGAGACTAGACTATGTTGAGAAGTAACAGACGCACAATTTATGGTTCACACTATTGTAAAACAAAAGTCCTTCGTAAAATTCTTGTTACTTAATGTGTTCCCCATATATGTGTAATAATAATGTTAATTATAACTTATTTAGTCCAATACGTGTGTTACAGTGTTATTAATTATGACTGAGTTACTTTAGTCCAATACATGTGTCTTATAATGTTGTTAATTATACTGGGTTCAGTCCAATATATGTGTAATATTGTTGTTAATTATCACATGTTCAGACCAACATATGTGAAATAACGTCACATGTTCGGTCCAGTATTTGTGTAATGTCATTGTTAACGATGCCAGATTCCAGATCTGCTGTTGGTGTCCGTGTTTATTAACGTAGGAAATAAGACTGTAGGGGGCATCATTGTACGTCCAACAACCCAGGGACAGTGTAGCATTTTATCTAGTTTGTACTTACCTCTACGTGCTATGACTTTATGCACTGAGTTTGTACATACCTTTAAGTGTTATACCTTTAAGCACACAGTCTGTACATACCTCTAAGTGTTATACCTTTAAGCACACAGTTTGTGCATACCTCTAAGTGTTATACCTTTAAACACACACAAATGCAGGCAGGGTGACAGACCTTGAGTAGTAGGCATAGATATGGACAGACAGGTGTAGAACATTTACAGACAGACATAGATATGGACAGACAGATGTAGACATTTACAGACAGGTATTGTGTGCTTGTGTAGCACACAGACAGACACCCTGATCAGAAAATATTTAATACTTACAGACAGACAATGATTACATTTGAACTGTATATACAGACAGACATATATAGGCAGAAAATTAATACATTTGAATAGTATTTACAAACAGACAAATACAGACAGGCGTACAGACAGACATAGAATATGGGTCTTATATCCTCTTTATATTATTATGTCACAGAAAATATGTCTATCATATCCCCTTCATATCATTGTCACAAGAAACATGGGTCTTATATTCTATCCTCTATATATCACTTTGTTACAGAAGATATGACTTTTATATTATATCATCTTTATGTCATTGTCACAGAAAACATGTCTTATATCATATCATCTTTATATCATTGTCACAGAAAATATGGGTCTTATATCATCTTTATATCATTGTTACAGAAAATATGCCTTTTATATCATATCCTCTTTATATAATTGTCATAGAAAATATGGGTCTTATATCATATCATCTTTATATCGTCACAGAAAATATGCGTCTTATATCATATCATCTTTATATCGTCACAGAAAATATGTGTCTTATATTATATCATATCTTTATATTGTCACAGAAAATGTGCGTCTTATATCATATCATCTTTATATTGTCACAGAAAACATGCGTCTTATATCATATCCTCTTTATATCATTGTCACAGAAAATATGGGTCTTATATCATACCCTCTTTATATCATTTTCACAGAAAATATGTGTCTTATATCATATCCTCTTTATATCATTGTCACAGAAAATATGGGTCTTATATCATATCCTCTTTATATCATTGTCACAGAAAATATGGGTCTTATATCATCTTTATATCATTGTCACAGAAAATATGGGTCTTATATCATACCCTTTTTATATTATTGTCACAGAAAACATGGGTCTTATATCCTATCATCTTTATATCATTGTCACAGAACATATGCGTCTTATATCATATTCTCTTTATATCATTGTCACAGAAAACATGGGTCTTGTATCCTATCATCTTTGTATCATTGTCACAGAACATATGCATCTTATATCATATTCTCTTTATATCATTGTCACAGAAAACATGGGTCTTGTATACTATAATCTATGTATCATTGTCATAGAAAATACAGGTCTTATATCATATTCTTTATATATCATCACAGAAAATATGGATCTTATATCATATCATTTTTATATCATTGTCACAGAAAATATGGGTCTTATATCATATAATCTTTATATCATTATCACAGAAAATACTGGTCTTATATCATCTTTATATCATTATCACAGAAAATATGGATCTTATATCATATCATCTTTATATTATTGTCACAGAAAATATGGGTCTTATATCATATCATTTTTTATATCATTATCACAGAAAGGAAGTCAGGTCATAGTCAGATATGACTGAGCTACTGTATGACAGTAGACGGTACTACCTGCTTTCTGTCAGCGCCGAATGTTGGGCGGCGCTTACCAAACCCGACACCCCACATTGTGCCAACGGCTTCAGGCGGAATAGCGCAATTGGGAGGGTACTAGCCTTATCCTGGTGCGAGGAAATGCAACCCAAAGACAAAATAAGTCATGGCAGGGCAGACCAGGCCCTAAGCCTTGGTTGGCAGCTGGTCTAGGATCGAAGCTCTGACAGGCGGACAGTTAGAGCATTGCTTTGCTGATCCGGCAGCTTCTGCAGCTTGTCTTGTTCCAGATTATAGGTGTCAACCTTCCTCTGGAGTGAACTAGGCAGGCCGAGAGAGGGATCATGCTGCATGGGCAACACAGGGTTTCTTTATTTTAGCCCAGGCTTTGTGCTATGGAGAGGAAGGCCAAGACCAAAATTAGCAGGGTACTAATCAGAGAGTTGCTTTTTGCGGATGATGCTGCGATTACGACCCACTCTGAGGAAGAATTACAACATCTACTATCTGCATTCTCCAATGCTTGTTCTGAATTTGGTTTAACAATTAACAAAAAGAAGACACAGATTATGTCACAAGGTGCACATGGTGTACCATCAATCTTTATTGACGACGCCGAACTGGAGATAGTAGACCATTTTACATATCTAGGATCAGAGGTAAATAGCAAATTATCCCTCGATCAGGAAATCAACATCAGGATTGGCAAGGCAGCAACAACAATGAACATGTTAGCAAAAAGAGTCTGGGAGAACAGGAAGCTTACTGCCAAAACAAAAGTCCTCGTCTACCAAGCCTGTGTCCTTAGTACTCTTCTTTATGGCAGTGAAACCTGGACAACTTACTCACGCCAAGAGAAACGTTTAAACAGCTTTCATATGCGGTGTCTGCGAAGAATACTTGGTATTAAGTGGCAAGACAAAATCACAAATACTGAAGTATTGAAAAGATCAGGTTGTGTGACGGTGTATTACATGCTCAGTCTTCGTAGACTTAGATGGATAGGACAAGTTAGGAGGATGGATGATGGTAGAATACCAAAGGACATCTTTTTTGGTGAATTACAGACGGGTAGGAGATCTCAGGGTCGGCCTCTACTACGATACAAAGATGTGTGTAAGCGGGACATGATTGATACAGGCATTGATAATGCACATTGGGAGCACGTCGCCGCTGAACGTGTTGCATGGAGGGCAACTATCAGAAACGGAATAAAGACAAAGGAGAAAATGATTGCAGATAAAGCACACACAGAGCGTGAGAGACGTAAGATGGTGCAAAATGGTGGAAATGACCATGTTTTCACATGCACCTACTGTGGGCAAACATTTGCAGCAAGAATTGGCCTTACCAGCCACACTCGCCACCGCCATGGATCGTAGTTATTAAGCCTTTTTAAAGCACAATGTACCAAACTATCGTCTATCAAGACGGAAAGGTGCCAATGAAATGTTGTATCACAGAAAATATGGATCTTATATCATATCTTTATATCATTGTCACAGAAAATATTGGTCTTGTATCATACCCTCTTTATATCATTGTCACAGAAAACATGGGTCTTATATCCTATCATCTTTATATCATTGTCACAGAAAATATGGGTCTTATATCTTTCTCTTTATATCATTGTCACAGAAAATATGGGTCTTGTATCCTATCATCTTTATATCATTGTCACAGAAAACATGGGTCTTGTACCTATCATCTTTATATCATTGTCACAGAACAATTGCATCTTATATCATATTCTCTTTATATCATTGTCACAGAAAATGTGGATCTTATATCATCTTTATATCATTGTCACAGAAAATATGGGTCTTATATCATTTTTATATCATTATCACAGAAAATATGGGTCTTATATCATATCACCTTTATATCATTGTCACAGAAAATACTGGTCTTATATCATATCCTCTTTATATCATTGTCACAGAAAATATGGGTCTTAAATCATCTTTATATCATTGTCACAGAAAATATGGGTCTTATATCATATCCTCTTTATATCATTGTCACAGAAAACATGGTTCTTATATCCTATCATCTTTATATCATTTTGTTACAGAAAGTTTGGGTCTTATATCCTCTTTATATAATTGTCACAGAACATATGGTTCTTATATCATCCATCAATCCATCATGTGCCATGCCGATAAGCGTGAACGGTCATGATTCGCCATTTCACTCGATCAACAGAGTCATGGATCAGCTCAGTGTTCTTTTCTCGACCATACCATGTGGCCAAGCTATCCAGGTATTTACTTCTCTGTCTTCCCTTGTTCTCTTCCCCTCGATCTTGCCAGTTGTCACCAAGTTCTCCAACGGCAAACTACCTTCTTTAAAGTTCTTTAAAGTTTAAAGCTGAATGAGTGAGCGTGAGAGCGAATGAGTGAGCTGGAGAGTGAATAAGTGAGAGTGTCTGTGTGTGGGAGTGAATGAGTGTGAGTGAATGAGTGAGAGTGAATGAGTGAGCGTGAGAGTGAATGAGTGAGCGTGAGAGTGAATGAGTGAGCGGGAGAGTGAATGAGTGAGCGGGAGAGTGAATGAGTGAGCGGAAGAGTGAATGGGTGAGTGGGAGAGTGAATTAGTGAGAGTGAATGAGTGAGCGGGAGAGTGAATGATTGAGCGGGAGAGTGAATGAGTGAGCGTGAGAGTGAATGAGTGAGCGTGAGAGTGAATGAGTGAGCATGAGAGTGATTGAGTGAGCGTGAGAGTGAATGAGTGAGAGTGAATTAGTGAGCATGAGAAGGAATGAGTGAGCGTGAGAGTGAATGAGTGAGCGTGAGAGTGAATCAGTGAGCGGGAGAGTGAATGATTGAGTGTGAGAGTGAATGAGTGAGCATGAGAGTGAATGAGTGAGCAGCAGAGTGAATGAGTGAGCGGGACAGTGAATGAGTGAGCGTGAGAGTGAATGAGTGAGCGGGAGAGTGAATGATTGAACGGGAGAGTGAATGAGTGAGCGGGAGAGTGAATGAGTGAGCGGGAGAGACAGAATGAGTGAGCGTGAGAGTGAATGAGTGAGCGGGAGAGTGAATGAGTGAGCGGGAGAGTGAATGAGTGAGCGGGAGAGTGAATGAGTGAACGGGAGAGTGAATGAGTGAGCGGGAGAGTGAATGAGTGAGCGGGAGAGTGAATGAGTGAGAGTGAGAGTGAATGAAAGAGAGAGAGAGAGAGTGTGTGTGTGTGTGTGGGACGCGCTGGCATCACTACTTTTACATCACATACTTTTTATGTACACATTTTTCTCCATGTTTAGCCTTGTTTATGTTTACAACATTCATTTCACAATGTTTATTTTTCTTCCTATGTAAATGTATAATGCTCTTGATGAACGAAAGACGAGTGATTGGAAGGGCCGAATGTAAGACGGGCCTGCGCGCCCAATTTGTGACCCTAATAAAGTTGATTTGATTTGATTTGATTTGATTTGCCTAGTTTATTACGATTCGCATTATTACAGATCTTATATCATATCCTCTTTGCATCGTCACAGAAAATTTGGGTCTGATATGATATCCTCTTTATATTTAAATTACTATGGAGGTGTTATAGTGCCATGCACATGGCTTATCTTGTTATCTTCTGACAGCACCATATCATTTATGGGATGTGCAAATTAGCACTACCACATTATAGATATTTGTAGCTTTCAGTAATGAAAGACTACACTGAAAGGTCTGTCACTTTAACAGAGATATCATGCCACATGCATTCTTACTTCACATTTCTGATTTAACTACTTTTCATAAGTCATTCACTTTCCAATCACAGAGAATCCATTTGTCTTCCTTATGTCACTATCTATCTGTAGAATGTGTGTATTGTGTATATCTATTTTGGTTCTTCTTGTTTCCTATCTGTGGTAGCTGCGTTATTGTTCAGATCTCTTAACTTGATTGTTCATGTTTTTGTTTCTAAGCTTACCCTTTGCCGCCTCTTTTGTGACGCCTGTCTCGTAAGTAAGGCCAGAGGTGGAGGGTCATAACCTTTCACCTCTTTATTCTTTATGCAGATTAACTTTCTTCCGTTACTTTTCTCATGCATTGCATACACCATGGTTCAGGTACATTCGTATATAAACCACATGTTCCCTGTGCATTAGCTGTGGCTGTGGGACTAGGCGAGGGGACGTTACTCTAAATGACCTGTTTATTTCTGTTGAGTTACTCTTGCATGTTATTTTGTTGTATTGAAAACATGCAGAATTTTGATTTGTTTCACCCATATTCACATTTTGATTTTGCGTCAGGGCAGAAACATTAGCACCCTACCATATTTGACAATGTGTCTGCTTGCAGCACCTCTCTGAGTTGATAATCAGAATCTCACACATATTCCTACGTCTGATGGAAGCAGATGTTTAAAATACATATATTGTATCTTTGTGTACAATATTTGTTGCTTAATTTTTTCTAATTGTGTTTCACGTTGTGGTATAAACTATATTTAAGATTATTTTCTAAATTATATTCAAATCTGTCTTAAGTTGTATTACATTGTTACTGATATTCTAAACTGTGCCTTAAGTTGTTGTATTGTAAATGATATTCTGATGTCTACTTCTTTCTTCTACTTCTGTGAACACCAATCAATACTTGTTAATTTGTGAATAATGTCCTAAATTGTGCACTAAGTTGTATTATATTCTAAAAGATATTTGAAACTGTTTTCAGTTGTATTATTATTTTAAAATGGCATTTCTAGCTTCTTATGTATGTTGTATTATATTTTAAATGATATTCTAAACTGTGTCTTAAATTGTATTATATTCTAAATGATATTCTAAACTGTCCTAAATTGTATTATATTCTAAATGATATTCTAAACTGTCCTAAATTGTATTATATTCTAAATGATAGTCTAAACTGTGTTCTAAATTGTATTATATTCTAAATGATATTCTAAACTGTGTTAAGTCTTACTTAAAAGTACATCCAAAACTGTATTGAATATATTGTGGACTGCTGATATATTTACAACATATTACAGACACATTCTAAAGTCAAAACAGTGAATTTCCTTAGTGAATGTAAACACAGATGCCAGAAACAATATATTGCACGATTTATTGCCTGGCATTTTTGCCTGGGGATAACATTCTCTACCTTCAGATAATATCAGTGACTATGCACTTAGAATTTCAGCCAAAGTATTCTTAATTTATTAACTTTATACAATATATAACTCTGCAGTACGCACCTGATTAGATGTAGTGAAATATGCCAGGCAATAAATCATGCAGTCTGTTGTTTATGGCGTCTGTTTTTTACAGTCTAAAGTGTAGTGTTGGCACATTCACAATTATAGCATGATAGAGTATTGCATAGACATATTATAAATTATATCATAGGCACATTGTAAAGAATTGCATAGACATATTATAAAGTAATGCATAGGGGACATTATAAAGTATTGCATAGACACATTATACAGTATTGTATAGACAGATTATAAAGTCTTACATTGACACATTGTAAAGTTTTGCACTGACACATTGTAAAGTATAGCATAGACACATTATAAATTATAATGTAGACACAATCTAATATATAGCATGAACAGATTGTAAATTATTGCATGGATATATTATAAAGTTTAATGTAGATGCATTCTAAAGTATAGACACATTATCAAGTATTATGTAGACATTCTAAAGTTTAGTGTAGATGCATTATGAAGTATAGCACAGACACATTATAAAGTATTGTATAGTCACATTGTAAAGTTTAGTGTTGATACAATCTAAAGTAAAACATATTCACATTATAAAGTATTGCAAGACACATTGTAACGTTTAGTGTAGATACAATCTAAAGTATAACATAGAACAGATACTAAACTTTAGCACGGGAACATTTTTAAGTAGATGTGTGTGCTGGTGAACTGTGCTGGTAATGTCATGAACACAGTTAATGCGGATTTGACCTCTGGGCCCGTCGCTTGCCAAAATGAGGGTAAGGTTGGCCTCCTGTTCCTTCTTGTTCTCTGCTGCAAAATGTGACGGTGCTGTCACGTCAGAGACCCATAGGAGGAAACTTGTTTCACAACAATATATTTATTGATTGATTTACATGCTTAAGTAGGGCAAAGACACATTATAAAATATAGAGTAGACGCATTCTAAATTATAACATAGACACATTATAAAGTATAACATAGACACATTCTAATGTATAACATAGACACATTATAAAGTATAACATAGGCACATTATAAAATATATAGAGTAGACACATTCTAAAGTATAACATAGACACATTCTAAAGTATAACTAAGACACATTCTAAAGCAGAACATAGACACATTCTAATGTATAACATAGACACATTATAAAGTATAACATAGACACATTCTAAAGTATAACATAGACACATTATAAAGTATAACATAGACACATTATAAAGTATAACATAGGCACATTCTAATGTATAACATAGACACATTATAAAGTATAACATAGGCACATTATAAAATATATAGAGTAGACACATTCTAAAGTATAACATAGACACATTCTAAAGTATAACATAGACACATTATAAAGTATAACATAGACACATTATAAAGTATAACATAGACACATTATAAAGTATAACATAGACACATTATAAAGTATAACATAGACACATTATAAAATATATAGAGTAGACACATTCTAAAGTATAACATAGACACATTATAAAGTATAACATAGACACATTCTAATGTATAACATAGACACATTATAAAGTATAACATAGGCACATTATAAAATATATAGAGTAGACACATTATAAAGTATAACATAGACACATTCTAATGTATAACATAGACACATTATAAAGTATAACATAGGCACATTATAAAATATATAGAGTAGACACATTCTAAAGTATAACATAGACACATTATAAAGTATAACATAGATACATTATAAAGTATAACATAGACACATTATAAAGTATAACATAGACACATTCTAAAGTATAACATAGACACATTCTAAAGTATAACATAGACACATTCTAAAGTATAACATAGGCACATTATAAAATATATAGAGTAGACACATTCTAAAGTATAACATAGACACATTCTAAAGTATAACATAGACACATTCTAATGTATAACATAGACACATTATAAAGTATAACATAGGCACATTATAAAATATATAGAGTAGACACATTCTAAAGTATAACATAGACACATTATAAAGTATAACATAGACACATTCTAAAGTATAACTAAGACACATTCTAAAGCATAACATAGACACATTCTAAAGTATAACATAGACACATTATAAAGTATACATAGACACATTCTAAAGTATAACTAAGACACATTCTAAAGCATAACATAGACATATTCTAAAGTATAACATAGACATGTTCTAAAATATAGAGTAGACACATTCTCAAGTATAGTGTAGAGACATTCTGAAGTATAGCGTAGACAACTAAAGTATAGTGTAGACAACTAAAGTATAGTTAGACAGCTAAAGTATAGTGTAGACAGCTAAAGTGTAATATAGTCACATTCTACACTAGAGTGGACACATGCTAAAATATCACGTACACATTCTCAATGATGTTGTCAGGCATACACGAAGTGACTATATTTGACCCATTTTTTTTAAACCAACAGTGAGTACCTCCGGACGTGTAGCAGGTACATCTTCTACAGCTGTCTGTACAGTTTTCTTTGTTGTCATGTTCATGAATTCTGTGATTGTTCTTCATTTGATTGCTTCAGTTATTAATTTGTTTTTGTGTTGCCATGGAAGTAGTGTTTGTATATTGGATGTCACCGTTGTTTTTAATTGAGCTGCAGGTGAGATTTTTATTCAGGTGTGGCTTATGCAATGACTGTATTGTTGTTTGTAAGTTCAAGAAAATGGTGGTTTTCATGATAGGGTGATCTCCATGGTGAGTAGCCAACTGTCTCCTGTTCTGAAGATGGTGGGTTTGTTTTTTTACCGCAGTGTTCTGGTCATGAGTTCATTTATTCATGTGACCCTTGGGAGTCCGAAGCTGCACATTTTGTGTTGTGTGCAAGGCAGGTGGCTTGCCTATCTTTCGAGACAGAGCCAGATAGGGTAGAAATGTTTGCAATTAAGGTGATCTTTACTCTTTCTTATTAGGTTAGCTATCAGGGTGTGTGGTTAAGGACACTGTTCATAGTCCCATATACTCACGTACGAAACACTGCTGCACGAGATTTGGCAGCAGATCATGTTGCGTTGGTTTCTTACTGAAGGTATGTGAGCTGGTCGTTCAGAAAGCAGTGGCAAACTACTAAACATAAAATTTGCCAAGACATCAACAGCAGCTGAAAAATGCTGGTTTTGACTACAATGTCCTGTAAAAAGGATATGCAAAAACAAATCGGGGTGTTTCTTGATTACTGCTTACCAAAACAAAGGTCTAGATGATTCAATCCCCTGTAATGTTGCCTGTAATCTGTTATGTTAGGTTAGCTATCGGGATGTGTTCTTGCTTACCAAACCAGAGGTCTAGATGATTTCCCTTATAATGTCACCTGTAATTTGTTAGGTTAGCTATCAGGATGTGTTTTTGATTACTGCCTACCAAACCAAAGGTCTAGATGATTCAATCTCCTATAATGTCACCTGTAATCTGTTATGTTAGGTTAGCTATCAGGATGTGTTTTTGATTACTGCCTACCAAACCAAAGGTCTAGATGATTCAATCTCCTATAATGTCACCTGTAATCTGTTATGTTAGGTTAGCTATCAGGATGTGCTTTTGATTACCACTTACCCAACCAAATGTCTAGATGATTCAGTCCCCTGTAATATCGCCTGTAATCTGTTATGTTAGGTTAGTTACCAGGATGTGTTCTTGATTACTGCTTACCAAAACAAAGGTCTAGATGTTTCAATCCCCCATAGTGCCAGGATTTTATTGTACAGCCTTATTATGACTCTGGAGTCCACCCTGCCTGGTAACATAGAGATCAGATCATGTTCAGAAGCCACAAACAGTGTGTTGCACGATTTATTGCCTGGTATATTTTGTTTCATCTGGTCAGGTGTATACTGCGGAGTTATATATATCACATGAAGAGAATAAATGAATAATACTGTAGGCTGAAACAATTAAATCACTTAGTTACAGATATTGTTCTGATGTGGAACATCTGTTATCCCTACGGTAATTTAACATTTACAACAAACTTTTTCTTTTTCTATTTGCACAAAACTGTTGTGGAAAATGTTTAGAAAACCTTGAAGTGTTTGGTTCTTGCAGTTACAATGTAAAACCAGGAGTTTCTACTCAAGATCTGCGCGGGTGCTACGGAGTTCGTGCATCGAGCGAAGCCATCCTTGAGTGAATTTTCAGCAGCGTGTGTGGTTTTCTCAGTCTGTGTTTACGTTTTTTCAACATGGCGGAAGAACGTGTTTTTTCCGAGCGGTCAGCAGTCAACATAACGAAGCGGTGTGGTAGCCGCGCAGGGACAAAGAAGCAAGGTAAGCGCGGTGGTTTGAGGCGTTTTAGACTCAAGTGTCACCGTCTAGGACTCAGGAATATCCGTATTCTATATTGGAACTGTGCCAGTGTAAAACAACGGGGCTCTATTTTAGAAACCCTAGTTTACAGGAACGACATTGTAGCACTCCAGGAGACGAGACTGGGCGATCAGCTACTCCGAATTGCCGGCTTCAAATGTTTCTACAACAGACGACATCTGGGAACGGCGATTCTCGTTCGCGACAGCATGGTGGCGTCAGAGCTAGACATGTCCAGTTGGGACAGTGACGATATACAAATACAGGCGTTGAGAGTTCATTCCAGTATACCATTCGTGTTGGTTAATGTTTATGCCCGCAATGCGAGTATGGACGCCCAGAAGTGGCAGTGCTTAAGTGGCATATTAGGCCACGAGAGAAATGTTATTTTCTGTGGTGACTTCAACGCTAAAGGCAGAGCATGGGGAAACACTTCCTCCAATACACAAGGGGAGGAGCTCGAGACTGCACTGGAAACCATCGACCTGGTTTGTATTAACAGTGGCTGTGTCACCAGGACAGCAAGCCGTCCAGGCGATGAGGACAGTGCTATTGATCTGGCGCTAGTTTCACCTTCACTCACTACAGTGTGTAGATGGGGTGTCCTAGGACACCATGGCAGCGACCACCACCCGTGCAGCATATTGGTGGAGAAAGGCAGAACCAGGCAGCACAAGCTAAAGGTAAAGACGTTCCAGTATGACAGTACAGGGCAAGATGTGGTGAGTAAAATAAGACGTGACAAGCGCAGAACGTTTCAGGGCAGGAAAAAAAGCTGGGAGCAGCCACCGTGGTGGAGTTTCGAGGTGGAGAAGGCTTGGGTGGATAAGCGTAGTGCTGTAAGGAGATGGCAAAATGCCAAGAAGAACAGAGCTGGTCATCCTAGTCCCTGCTTGCACTTAGAAAGAGAGATGCACACAAAAGTAAGCTATTTCAAAAAACTGGTCAAGGTGGTTAAAAGCGAAAAATGGGCAGAGGTGTGTCAAAGAGTAAGCACAGACAAGTCACTGAAATTGTTCTGGCGACTACATAAAAGCATGAGTGGTGTAGTCAAGAATAAGAGCATTTCTGACTTCCAAGGTGCTGACCTCACCTGGCAGAGGACTGACGAGGACAAGGGCAAAGCCCTCTTTGAACGCTACCTTGAGCAGAGCAACCAGACAGACATGGGAGGCCGAAATCTGGCCAAGGAGGTCACCTCAGACAGATGCAAGGCCCAGAACACTTCGGATGAAGACACAGTGACAGTGAAAGAAATCAAGGCTGTGCTTCGACGATCAAAAAACAGTGCTCCAGGTCCTGACGGCATAAGATACGACGACATAAATAGGTGTACCGACAATGAGCTAGAGAAACTAGCAGACATGTACAACAACAGTATAGGGAGTGCTAGCATCAAGGAGGAATGGTTACACAGCTATCTGATTCCCTTGCCGAAGCCTGACAAAGACCACAAAAAAATTCAGGGATATCGAATTATAACCATGCAGAATACAATAGGCAAGCTGCCGGAGAAGGTAATTGCCAGGAAAATATCAAGCCAACTAGAGAGGCAAGGTGTTTTCCCACCTACCCTGGGTGGGTACCGTCCAAAAAGAGAAACCTGGACCAATGCAGCAGTCTTTGCCCATGATGTCTATGAAGGTTTCCACTCAGGCACTGAAACCGTTGCTGCAGCGATTGATCTTGAGGACGCATACAACAGAGTACCACTGGATTTTTTAATGTTTCAGCTTCTTGAACTAAACGTAAGTCCATTCCTCCTTAGTTGGATCGCTGCAGCCCTCTACCAACGGAAAGTAGTTTTTAGATGTGGCAGTTGGACTTCGGAACCAACAACAATATATCCTGGCCTACCACAGGGATCACCATTATCTCCGGTACTGTTCAACGCCTACACAGTGAGAATCACCAGTGAGCAGATCACTGGACCTGGCAGGACATTGTCGTATGCCGATGATGTTTTAGTGTATCGTCAGGGTAAGGATAGAGAGGAGGTTGCTGTGGAACTACAAACCGAACTCAATCGCATAAGTACTTGGTGTGATGAAGCTGGGGCAATGGTCAACCCAACAAAGGCAACAGTGACTTGGTTCTCGTTGAATAATCATATTGTCAACAATCCAACACCAACTGTAATGCTGTGTTCAGAGACGGTGGAAAGAACGCAGGCAATGAATTACCTTGGGATACGGTTTGATCGAAGCCTTGCTTATAATGTGCACATAGACCAGGTGATAACAAAGGCCAAGCGGGGTTTGGCAGCGATGCGGGTGATGGCGGCAGCAAACTGTGAGCAGCGCCATCTATGTCTTCTGTACGAGGGGCTGGTCATGTCTGTTTTGGAGTATGCAATGGCAATCCTGACTCTCAGCCATAAGCAGATAGAAAGGATGGAAAGGATACAGAATGAAGCTATGCGCATTATTCTTGGATGTACAAGAGATACAGCATGCAGGGCGATGCGCTACCTTCTATATTTTCCAACCATTGAAGAGAGAATACAAGTTTGCAGGGCACGCGCCTACCTCAGAATTAACGCAAACACACAACATCCACTGCATAGTGAAATTAGGAAGGTGAAGGGCAGCAGGTTAAAAAGAGGACGGTCGTGGATGGGTCAAGCCGAAGACATTCTTCAACAGGTGTGTTCACTTGAGGACTTAGAACCTGGCGAGGAGTGGGTGCAAGTGCCAACAGACTTCTGCACATCCTTTTCAGTTTGCATCCAACTAGATAGAAAATGCAGACAAGAAAATCCGGCTGCTGTTGAGGCTGAAGTACAAGCGTTGATTTTCGAGAATTCGCTAGACGGTGACGCGGTCATCTACACAGATGGGTCGGTCGTCCGACATGTGAGAAGCTCATGGGCCTTTACAGCTCGGGCCGGAGGGAGAATTGTGAAGGAGGACTCTGGTGCTTTCACTGAAACCACAAGTAGCCTGACCATGGAAGTCATGGCAGTAAGTAAAGCAATAACATGGCTCGAGACACAGACATTCACTAGGGCCTGTTTCCTTAGCGACTCAATGAACATGATCAAGAGGATAGAGGAGGGGTTGATCCGAAGAGAATGGTTGCTGCCTCTGAAGCGGTCTCGGCTGGCAAAGATTAGTTTCATCTTCGTGCCAGGTCATGCGGGAGTACAAGGAAATGAGCGGGCTGACAAGCTCGCAGGTGAGGCTACTGTGGAGGGCGGACGCGCCATGGACCAGGCTGACATTCTGAATGCTCTACGAGAAGTGAGACCTTTGCGAGAACCAAGTGATGACTGTGAATCTACAACAATGGCCAGACTGCGGGAGCAGCAAATTAAAAGAGGGGTGGCCAAACAAGAACACTACACAGGAAGCCAAAGAAGATTGATAAACCAACACAGAACTGGCGTCGTTAGCCGCTACACGCTGCGGGATTTGCTGAGGAGGGGATCCGAGCACTTATGGACTGAATGGTTCGATGTGCAACGAGGATGATCTGTCGACTAACTAACTAACTAACTAACAGTTACAATACCGTCACAGCACTGATATTCTCAGACTGATGGTATTTGTCATGATAACACACTAGACTCCTGAACTATTTGTGCAGCATAACACGGCGAGAAAGTCCGCTATACCCCCCAACATTTCGAACAACTGATCCGTTTATAAATATAACTACAACCCTATAACCTTTGTATTACATGACAAGTAAGTTAACCTCAGCTGCTAGTGTACAAGGAACTGCCCACTGCATTATTGCCAAGGCATGAGAATTCTAGTGATGATTGCAGTCAACCTTTGATGTGAAGATGGCACTGATTTGAATAGTTTCTAGTGATGTTATACTTCCCTAATCTCCTGGCTAGTGAGAATCAATGTCAAAACTTCTCAGATAATGAGTCTTTGATGATACAGGCACCTTGCCGTCTTAACAGATGATAGTTTGTTACAGTGTGTTTCAGAAAAGTTATAATTACTACATCCCATGACAGGGACCAGGGATGGAGTTATACCTCTCCATATCGCAAAGCCTGGGTTGAATTGTAGAGATCGTATGTTGCCCATACAGCATGATCCCTCTCTCGGCCTGCCTAATTTACTCCAGAGGAAAAGTAACACCAATACATCTGGAAAAAGACTGGCTGCTGGATCAGCAAGGCAATGCTCTAACTGTCCGCCTGTCGGAACTTTGATCCTTGACCAGTTGCCAACCAAGGCTTAGGGCCTTGTCTGCCCTGCCATGACATTTAGTCTTTAGGTTGCATTTTCTCACACCATGATAAGGCTAGCACCTTCCCAATTGTGCTCCTGCACCAAGCCGTTGGCACAATGTAATGTGAAGATACTCTCCATGATCAGACATAGAAACTTCTCAGATAATGACAAACGTATTAGAGGTCCTGTGTGCCTATTGCTCATGACAGTCATCTTCAACATATGGGGATCCCACGGAGTAGGTCATACATTAGTCTATTTGTCTGTATTTGTGTACCGTCATCTATATGCCTATTTGTTTATTTATAAATCCATCTGTTCAGTTTATACATTTGATCAGTCTGTCCAGTTTGTCTTTCAGTCCAGTTTATCCTATTTCTATCAATCTGTACAGTTTGTATTTCAATCCAGTTTATCCTATTTCTATCAGTCTATCCAGTTTGTTTTTCATTCCAGTTTATCCTATTTCTATCAGTCTGTCCAGTTTATCCTATTTCTATCAGTGTATCCAGTTTGTCTTTCATTCCAGTTTATCCTGTTTCTATCAGTCGATCCAGTTTATCCTATTACTATCAGTCTATCCAGTTTACCCTATTTCTATCAGTCTATCTAGTTTGTCTTTCATTCCAGTTTATCCTATTTCTTTCAGTCTATCCAGTTTGTCTTTCATTCCAGTTTATCCTATTTCTATCAGTCTATCCAGTTTGTCTTTCATTCCAGTTTATCCTATTTCTATCTGTCTATCCAGTTTACCTATAGTCAGGTCTTAGTCAGATATGACTGAGCTACCGTATAACAGTAGACGGTACTACCTGGTTTCTGTTAGCGCCGAACGTTGGGCGGCGCTTACCAAACCCGACACCCCACATTGTGCCAACGGCTTCGGGCGGAAGAGCGCAATTGGGAGGGTACAAGCCTTACCCTGGTGCGAGGAAATGCAAGCTAAAGACAAAATTGTCATGGCAGGGCAGGGCAGACCAGGCCCTAAGCCTTGGTTGGCGACTGGTCTAGGATCGAAGCTCCGACAGGCGGACAGTTAGAGCATTGCTTTGCTGATCCGGCAGCTTCTGCAGCTTGTCTTGTTCCAGATGTAGGGGTATTACCTTTCCTCTGGAGTGAACTAGGCAGGCCGAGAGAGGGATCATGCTGCATGGGCAACACATGATCTCTATATTTTAGCCCAGGCTTTGTGCTATGGAGAGATAAGGGAGACATAAGAAGCATGTATGAAGGAATAAAGAAAGCCTATGGTCCAGTGATCAAAAGAAGTGCACCATTGAAAACCTTGACTGGAGAAGTCATCACTGATAAGAAACAGCAGATGGACAGATGGGTAGAGCACTATTTGGAGCTTTACTCAAGTGAGACCAAACTAGCGGATGATGCCCTCAATGCCATAGAGGCTCTACCAACTCTTGACCACCTGGACACACTTCCCACCATAACAGAAGTTAAGTGTGCTATAAATGGACTTGCATCTGGCAAGGCTCCAGGTAAGGATGGGATTCCAATAGAGGTTATCAGGAGTGGGCAAGACACACTCGCTCTACAGATCCACCAGCTAATAGAGCTATGCTGGCGTGAAGGACAAGTCCCACAGGATTTCAAAGATTCAAGCATCATAACACTGTACAAGAACAAGGGCGATCGGAGCGACTGCAACAACTATAGGGGTATCTCACTTCTGTGTATTGTTGGAAAAGTATTTGCCAGAATTGTTCTGCGCAGACTTCAAGTCCTAGGAGATCAAGTCTACCCCGAATCACAGTGTGGCTTTCGACAGAACCGGTCTACCACTGATATGATATTCTCATTGCGACAAATGCAAGAAAAATGCCGTGAACAGAATCAACCACTGTTTATTGCCTTCATTGACAAAGGCATTTGATTTGGTCAGTCGTGAGGGTCTGTTCAAGGCACTAAAGAAGATTGGCTGCCCACCAACTCTTCTGTCCATTGTGGAATCATTCCACACAGGCATGAAGGGTATAATCAAGTTTGATGGTGCAACTTCTGAAGAATTTGAAATCAAGAATGGAGTTAAGCAAGGTTGTGTACTAGCTCCCACCCTCTTTGGAATATACTTTTCACTTCTACTGAAATATGCATTTCGTGATCAGGATGGTGGTATATACATTCACTCACGCTCAGATGGCGGCCTCTACAATGCTCAGAGATTGAAGGCTAAGACCAAAATTAGGAGGGTACTGATCAGAGAGTTGCTTTTTGCAGATGATGCTGCAGTTACGACCCACTCTGAGGAAGAATTGCAATGTCTACTATCTGCATTCTCCAATGCTTGTTCTGAATTTGGTTTAACAATTAGCAAAAAGAAGACACAGATTATGTCACAAGGTGCACATGGGGTACCATCAATCTTTATTGACGACGCCGAACTAGAGATAGTAGACCATTTTACATATCTAGGATCAGTGGTAAATAGCAAATTATCCCTAGATCAGGAAATCAACATCCGGATTGGTAAGGCAGCAACAACAATGAACAGGTTAAGAAAAAGAGTCTGGGAGAACAGGAAGCTTACTGCCAAAACAAAAGTCCTTGTCTATCAAGCCTGTGTCCTTAGTACTCTTCTCTATGGCAGTGAAACCTGGACAACTTACTCACACCAAGAGAACAATTTAAACAGCTTTCATATGCGGTGTCTGCGAAGAATTCTTGGTATTAAGTGGCAAGACAAAATCACAAATACTGAAGTATTGGAAAGATCAGGTTGTGTGACAGTTTATTCCATGCTCAGTCTTCGTAGACTTAGATGGATAGGACATCTTAGGAGGATGGATGATGGTAGAATACCAAAGGATATCTTTTTTGGTGAATTACAGATGGGTAAGAGATCTCAGGGTCGGCCTCTACTACGATAAAAGATGTGTGTAAGCGGGACATGATTGATACAGGCATTGATAATGCACATTGGGAACAAGTCGCCGCTGAACGTGTTGCATGGAGGGCAAATATCAGAAATGGAATAAAGTCAAAGGAGAACATTATTGCAGAAAAGTCACACACCAAGCGTTTGAGACGTAAGATGGTGCATGATGGTGGAAATGACCACGTGTTCAGATGCACCCACTGTGAACGGACATTTACAGCGCAAATTGGCCTTATCAGTCACACTCGCTACCGCCATAGTTAAAAGTTATTATGCCTTTTTAAAGCACAAACTATCGTCTGTCAAGACGGCAAGGTGCCAATGGAATGATGATGATCCAGTTTACCCTATTTCTATCAATCTATCCAATTTATCCTATTTCTATCAGTCTATCCAGTTAACTCTGTTTCTATCAGTCTATCCACTTTGTCTTTCATTTCAGTTTATACTATTTATATCAGTCTGTCCAGTTTATCCTATTTCTATCAGTCCATCCAGTTTGTCTTTCATTCCAGTTTATCCTATTTCTATCAGTCCATCCAGTTTGTCTTTCATTCCAGTTTATCCTATTTCTATCAGTCTATCCATTTTATGCTATTTCTATCAGTCTATCCAGTTTACTCTATTTCTATCAGTCTATCCTATTTCTATCAGTCTATCCAGTTTATGTTTATCCTATTTCTATCAGTCTATCCAGTTTATGTTTATCCTATTTCTATCAGTCTTTCCAGTTTGTCTTTCATTCCAGTTTATTCTATTTCTATCAGTCTCTCAAGTCTATCCTATTTCTATCAGTCTATCCAGTTTACCCTATTTCTATCAGTCTATCCAGTTTGTCTTTCATTACAGTTTATCCTATTTCTATCAGACTATCCAGTTTATCCTATTTCTATCAGTCTATCCAGTTTACCTTATTTCTATCAGTCTATCCAGTTTATACTATTTCTGTCAGTCTATCCAGTTTATCCTATTTATATCTGTCTTTCCAAGTTACCCTATTTCTATCAGTCTATCCAGTTTATCCTATTTCTATCAATCTATCCAATTGACTCTTTTTCTATCAGTCTATCCAATTTAGTTTTATCAGTTATCCAGGGGAGTCTCTGGGTGAAGTGGTTACGCCACCTGCCTAATGCTCCGAAGGTTATGGGTTTGATTCCAGATGTTCAATTCATGAGTGCAGTTTTCTTTCTTGGACACTCCTGGGGAAAATCACTAGAACTCATAGCCCCAATACAGCCTCAAAGGAGTACCAGGGAAGTTACGGGAAGTAAGAGCAGCTGGCCTGGTGTTGACCATATCACATTTGTGTCAGCTTGACCACACAGTGGAGTAGGTCTCCTGGTGTTGACCATATCACATTTGTGTCAGCTTGACCAGCACAGTGGAGTAGGTCCCCTGGTGTTGAACATATCACATTTATGTCAGCCTGACCACAAAGTGGAGTAGTCCCGTGGTGTTGGCCATATCACATTTGTGTCAGCCTGACCATACAGTGGAGTAGGTCCCCTGGTGTTGAACATATCACATTTGTGTAAGGCTGACCCCATGGTGGAACAGGTGATCAGTCTGTCCCTCCTGTAGCGAGTGCTGAGACCAGGCATGTAACCCTTGATAAACCAATCTCATGTTGTTGTCAGTGTAGCATCCTAACCACTACACCATAGCACCCGATCTGACATTAGTTACACAGATTTCTTCATCTAACAAAACACTCTGCCAGCGGCATCCAAAAACTGGTGTATTCTTCTTCTGTTTCCCTTCATATCTCCCAACGGCACATAGGCCCTCCACCAACTCACTGCAGGCTCCCTTATCTTTAGCTATCCCTTGCATCTTTGTCCGCGTCCTGTCACATTGTTCATGTCTGGTTCTCCCTGAGTTTTTAGCTCTTTCTTTGTGGGTTTTTAGCTCTTTCTCTGTGAGTTTTTAGCTTTCTCTGAGTTTTTAGCTCTTTCTCTGTGAGTTTTTAGCTCTTTCTCTGTGAGTTTTAGGTCTTCCTCCATTTCTTTTGCCTTGTTGGTTCCTGACTAAGGCTGTTCTGGATTGTCACAACAAAATTTGTCATCTACTGCCTGTAGTATATGGTGTATTTTTAATAACTGGGGTTTTTTAAAATATTGCCGTTCCAAGTTTTGTATTTACCTTTTATGTTGCATGAACTCCACAGAGGGTGAATACAAAACTTGGAACGGCAATATTTTTAAAAACTCCACAGTCATTAAAAATACACCCTATACCTTGCGGTGTAGGACAAGGGGGGTCTTGAGCCTGAGAAATTAAGGCCGCCTGGCTAGTGCAATCGTCGTGAATTGTGCAGATAGGGTTTTCTACTGCGTATTTTATTATATTATTTTGCTATTTTTTTCTTGTCCGCCCTATCAAGAGCATGGGGGAATCTGTTTCATTAGTCCTCTGTTAGAATTATGACCACTGTGATTTGTGTGCATGTATGTTACCAGAAACGATATCACAGTGCACATTGCAATAGCAGAAATGCTGTTTATTTCCTTAAATTACATTTTGTTGTTCAACTTCTTATGATGTCATCTGACTCTGTATGTTTTGGACTGTTGTCAGTTTGGCATGTGTCATGGCTGCAACCAGTGACTATTTTTATATATTTTTGTTGTTGACTTTTCATCGTTGTTGGTTGTAGTTTTCCCTCGTTTGTTTGCTGCGTTAATTATGGTTTTGTAATTTACTTTTGCAGGGATTTCTGTAACATTTGATCTGGGCTCCCTGTCAATAAAATGATTACCAAGGTAGTTATGGAAAGTAATTTCAACTGTCCCTGGTACTGACCGTATCATCTATCGAATGCCAGTCTGTAAAATACAGGTCTAGCACCATATGCTCAGTACTCTACAGGGCAGGGAAGTGGGTCTTTTTCTGGAGCTGTATTACTCTTTCTGTGGTCCATCTTTTGTGTCAAGTCAGGAACTGTCCTGTGCTTGCCTTCAAGCTTATTGAGTATATTACTCTTTCTGTGGTCCATCTCTTATGTAAAGTGAGGAACTCCTGTGCTTGCCTTCAAGCTTATTGGGTATGTGGTTAGTTAGTTGCATATCCTTTAAAGGACATCACAGTCAACCCCAGCATTTTTTGGCTATTTGTGATTTCTTGGCAAGTTTATGTTCAGTAGTTTGCATTATTTTATTAACAACTGGCACACACACCATTGTATGGAAACCAATGCAATGCAGTCTGCTTCCAACTTGCCCGCAGCTGTGTTTCGAACGTGGTAGGTGGGATTACAAATTGAGTCTGTCACGCCACAGAGCCGGCACTCGGCTGGTGATGTTAGTAGTGTGCCAGCCACCTTCCCCTCCCAGAATATACCCTGATGCCCTTTATAGGCCGGGTCTATTTGGGATTAATGTGTACAAACTCCCCACCTCAACTTCCCAGAATATTCCCTGATGCCCTTTATAGGCCAGGTCTATTTGGGATTAATGTGTACAAACTCCCCACCTCAACTTCCCAGAATATTCCCTGATGTACATTATAGGCCAGGTCTATTTGGGATTAATGTGTACAAACTCCCCACCCCAACTTCCCAGAATATTCCCTGATGCCCATTATAGGCTGGGTCTATTTGGGATTAATGTGTACAAACTCCCCACCCCGACTTCCCAGAATATTCCCTGATGCCCATTATAGGCTGGTTCTATTTGGGATTAATGTGTACAAACTCCCTACCTCAACTTCCCAGAATATTCCCTGATGCCCTTTATAGGCCGGGTCTATTTGGGATTAATGTGTACAAACTCCCCACCTCAACTTCCCAGAATATTCCCTGATGCCCTTTATAGGCCGGGTCTATTTGGGATTAATGTGTACAAACTCATCACCTTGACTTCCCAGAATATTCCCTGATGCCCATTATAGGCTGGGTCTATTTGGGATTAATGTGTACAAACTCCCTACCTTGACTTTCCAGAATATTCCCTGATGCCCATTATAGGCCGGGCCTACTTGGCATTAATCTGTACAAACTCCCCACCTCGAGGGAAATGTGAACATATGACCGCTATGCTGGCAGACTGCCATTGGGTTGTCAAGTGTTAACTCTTCACATCTTCATGGCCGCAGCATAATGAGGTGAAGTGGTCAGTTCCTTCCTCATCACTTTTTCTTCCCAGAAAACATTTGAAAATTGTCCAGCACCCATTCTATGATGCTTAGTCCACTTTGCAGAACATCGCTTTCATCTGGACCTGATAGAGATATTCTTAATCCTTCACCACTTAAACTACTTCATGTGTTTTCTTGCCCTGGGTGTCTTTAGTGTCCTGTGTCCACTTTCGTGTTGGTCGTCTCCTGCCTCGTCTTTCAGGAGCCTTGTTTTCCATCACTGTTCTTTCAAAGCCTCTGTGGTGTGTAATCCAGCGAAAGTATTTCAGCTTCAGTTGAGATTTGATGCTGTTTATGTGGCATTTTTCTTCAGCAGACAGATCATGTTATATATCGGTATGATTATGTCTTATTGATGTTAGTATTCTACAAATCTGACACCATCATAACAGAACGAAGGAACAAACTTTATTTTCAAAGGGTCGCTAATTGGGCACGCAGGCTCGTCTTACAATCAACCCTTCTAATTACTCATCTTCGGACGTCAATTATCTATTGGGCATGTTACATTCACAAAGGCGATGGGAGACTATAGAAGAGATATAGAAACTCTTGCGGTAGCATAGAGGCTAGTGAGCTAGCATTCCAAGACAGCGAGAGGTCTGTGTTTAATCCCCAGCAGAAGCAGTTATTTTGCTCTGACTTGCTCAACTCTGGGGCATACCCGGACTCAGAAAGTTGGCTCCAAATAATTTTTAGGATTCTCTGGGAATTTACTGTGAAGTGAAGTAAAGACAGTGGGGAAATGGAACTCACCACCCTGCTTCATTATCAAGTGACCTAGCATATGGGAAGAAGGCCTGTTGACACCGCTTGACAAACAGTGGTATGTAAGAGATCTGAGAAAACGGCGGCATCTAAGAGATTTGAGAAAAAAAATTAGTTGCATATCCTTTGCAGGACGTCGCAGTCAAAACCAGCATTTTTTGCTGTTGTGATCTCTTGGCAAGTTTAGGATCAGTAGTTTGCCATTGCTTTCTGAGTGACCTGCTCCCATACAATTTTTTTTTTTTTTTTACGAAAAAGGCGGTCTGCTGCCAAATCGCCTGCAGCTGTGCTTTGAATGCGGGTATGTGGGATTACAAACTTTGTCTGTAACTCCTTCACCATGGAGCAGGTGATTTGAGAAAACAGCGGTTTATAAGAGATATGACAAAACAAAAATATGTAAGAGATCTGAGAAAACAGCAATATATAAGAGATCTGATAAAACAGCAATATGTAAGAGATCTGAGAAAACAGCAATATGTAAGAGATCTGAGAAAACAGCAATATGTAAGAGATCTGAGAAAACAGTGGTATATAAGTGATCTGAGAAAACATCGGTGTATATAAGTGATCTGTGAAAACAGTGGTATATAAGAGATCTGAGAAAATAGCAATATAAGAGATCTGATAAAACAGCAATATGTAACAGATCTGGGAAAATAGCAATATGTAACAGATCTGAGAAAACAGCAATATGTAACAGATCTGATAAAACAGCAATATAAGAGATCTGAGAAAACAGCAATGTAAGAGATCTGATAAAACAGCAATATAAGAGATCTGATAAAACAGCAATATGTAAGAGATCTGATAAAACAGCAATATGTAACAGATCTGATAAAACAGCAATATAAGAGATCTGAGAAAACAGCAATATGTAACAGATCTGATAAAACAGCAATATAAGAGATCTGAGAAAACAGCAATGTAAGAGATCTGATAAAACAGCAATATGTAAGAGATCTGATAAAACAGCAATATGTAAGAGATCTGATAAAACAGCAATATGTAACAGATCTGATAAAACAGCAATATGTAACAGATCTGATAAAACAGCAATATGTAAGAGATCTGAGAAAACAGCAATATGTAAGAGATCTGAGAAAACAGCAATATGTAAGAGATCTGATAAAACAGCAATATGTAACAGATCTGATAAAACAGCAATATGTAACAGATCTGAGAAAACAGCAATATGTAAGAGATCTGAGAAAACAGCAATATGTAACAGATCTGATAAAACAGCAATATGTAAGAGATCTGATAAAACAGCAATATGTAACAGATCTGATAAAACAGCAATATGTAAGAGATCTGATAAAACAGCAATATGTAACAGATCTGATAAAACAGCAATATGTAACAGATCTGATAAAACAGCAATATGTAACAGATCTGAGAAAACAGCAATATGTAACAGATCTGATAAAACAGCAATATAAGAGATCTGAGAAAACAGTGGTATATAAGTGATCTGAGAAAACATCGGTGTATATAAGTGATCTGTGAAAACAGTGGTATATAAGAGATCTGAGAAAACAGCAATATGTAACAGATCTGATAAAACAGCAATATGTAAGAGATCTGAGAAAACAGCAATATGTAACAGATCTGATAAAACAGCAATATAAGAGATCTGAGAAAACAGCAATATAAGAGATCTGAGAAAACAGTGGTATATAAGTGATCTGAGAAAACAGCAGTATATAAGAGATCTGAGAAAACAGCAATATGTAACAGATCTGATAAAACAGCAATATGTAAGAGATCTGAGAAAACAGCAATATGTAACAGATCTGATAAAACAGTGGTATATAAGTGATCTGAGAAAACAGTGGTATATAAGTGATCTGTGAAAACAGCAGTATATAAGAGATCTGAGAAAACAGCAATATGTAACAGATCTGATAAAACAGCAATATAAGAGATCTGAGAAAACAGCAATATGTAACAGATCTGATAAAACAGCAATATAAGAGATCTGAGAAAACAGTGGTATATAAGTGATCTGAGAAAACATCGGTGTATATAAGTGATCTGTGAAAACAGTGGTATATAAGAGATCTGAGAAAATAGCAATATAAGAGATCTGATAAAACAGCAATATGTAAGAGATCTGAGAAAACAGCAATATGTAACAGATCTGATAAAACAGCAATATAAGAGATCTGAGAAAACAGTGGTATATAAGTGATCTGAGAAAACATCGGTGTATATAAGTGATCTGTGAAAACAGCAGTATATAAGAGATCTGAGAAAATAGCAATATAAGAGATCTGATAAAACAGCAATATGTAACAGATCTGGGAAAATAGCAATATGTAAGAGATCTGATAAAACAGCAATATGTAACAGATCTGATAAAACAGCAATATGTAACAGATCTGATAAAACAGCAATATGTAAGAGATCTGAGAAAACAGCAATATGTAAGAGATCTGATAAAACAGCAATATAAGAGATCTGAGAAAACAGCAATATGTAACAGATCTGAGAAAACAGCAATATGTAAGAGATCTGATAAAACAGCAATATGTAACAGATCTGAGAAAACAGCAATATGTAACAGATCTGAGAAAATAGCAATGTAAGAGATCTGATAAAACAGCAATATGTAAGAGATCTGAGAAAACAGCAATATGTAAGAGATCTGATAAAACAGCAATATGTAACAGATCTGGAGAAAATAGCAATATGTAAGAGATCTGATAAAACAGCAATATGTAAGAGATCTGATAAAACAGCAATATGTAAGAGATCTGAGAAAACAGCAATATGTAACAGATCTGAGAAAACAGCAATATGTAACAGATCTGATAAAACAGCAATATGTAAG